>APFE030672301.1:0-28529 GCA_000404065.3 Pinus taeda
AAAAAAAAAAAAAAAAAAAAAAAAAAAAAAAAAAAAAAAAAAAAAAAAAAAAAAAAAAGAAGAAGCAAAAATCAACAAAAAAGATTTCCTTTCATGCCTTGTAAGAGTAGAGATAATTTAGAAAAATGTTTGCACAACACCCCCACTGCTTCACACAACCAACCTTCTCTCTTCTTCAATGGTTGTGATTAAGAAGAACCCTTAGGTGGATAGTAAGACATATTTGAAGAACATCTAGGGGGGAAGAAGAAGAAAACATTCCTCTGGAGCAAATGGCTGAAAATAGAAATGTTGGGAGTAGTACCTTTTCTTCCAACTCATCCATTGAAGGTGAAATTGGAAACATGTGGAAAGATTGGAAGAGCGAGATAAGGCAGATGGTTTCCATGCAAATGGATACCTTGCGGATCCAAAGGAAGCAAGAGGAAGCTGAGAGGGCTTTGGCCATCTTTTTTCCTAGGTGCACTGGAAAGCATCCTAGGAACGAATGTCCATTGCACTCTATAGAAGTGTGTTTTGTCTATGAAAAAGACCATCCTATGAATCAGTGCCCCTCCTTGCCTAGAATTAAAGCTGTATATCAGAGGGCCAAAGGAGCCACTGAGCCACTCTATTATATGAACCAAAGGAGGCCACATGGACCCATACCTTACTAGCAGGAAATGAAAGGGACATCCTAGACCTATTACAACCCCTATCAAGCCACTTCCATGCCTTCCTGGGCCCCCCTACTCATCCTTCCTGGTCCACACCTCCTCCTCTGTCCTTCACATCTCCATATTATGCCCAACCAGCTGCTCATCCATTTCACCCCTACGCTCAGCCACAGCCTCGTTGAAACACACCTCATCAGGGGTGGAGGCCCCAGTACAATGCTCCTCCCACTCCTTTTCCTCCACCACTTGCTCAACCGCAACCATCGCCTCCTGCTCCACCAAGGCAGCCCCAAATGCCTGCTAAACTGAACTCAAACCCAAATAACAGGCAGGATCAGGAAGTATATAGTGGGAAACCACCTGCACAACCACAACCCCATCCACATCCATCTCAAATATACACCCCCACTCAACTACCCGTACCACCATTTCCAAACCCACACATTGGAGTAGCTCAACCCAATTACAATGCTGAGGCAAAACATGTCCAAACAACTCCTCTTGAACTCAATGATATTCACCATATCTCAAGAAGAGTATTGCAAAAAAGAGATTATATTGATAGCATTGAAGGACCACATCCAGCAAAAGAAGATTCAAAAGAGGAGATCAAAGGACCATGGGCTGCACTTGATAGAGAGAAGACAACAGAATCAGAGATCAAGAGAGCTCCCTCATGGTTACCATCAAATCCTCCATGTATTCAAGAGAAAAATCATCAAAAAGAGGAAGATGAGAAGGTCATGGTAGAAGAAGACATGAAGAATAATCCAGATCAGCAGTACTCTCTTCCTTAGCTATGCTTGATCCCTTCAAAGTCAAATAATTTGGTCTTTGAAGTCTAGGTACCTGTCAAAGCATGCATTTCAAGCCTCCACATCATTTTGTCTATCATCTCGATGTGCACATGGCTCCATTGGAAGTATTCTTATACTTGGAAATGATTTTGTTCTTCAAGTAGGGTAGGGTAGGAAAAAAGGAAAAAGAAAAAATGAAATAAGAGGAAAATAAAAATCTAAGGTGAAAACCTCCTCGGAGGTGCCTTAGATTGGCTCATTGTTTGAAAACCTCCATGAGGCAGTGTTGTGGCCACCAACAACCCCCCTTTTTATTTAGTGTTATATCTAATACTAAATAAGTGGGGACCCTTAGTCAAAAAATTTAAAAATGAATTAGTGCTTGTATTTCATTTTTTACCATCATAAACTTAGGAAAATACCTTTAAAAAATCTAAAAATCTTAAGTTTCATGACAAGGAAAGATAAAATCACTCCTTAAGAAATATCGCATCGCGAAAATGATAACAGCATTCCTTCTTACAAGCCAAACTCTAACATTGCGAGATTGTGATGCGAGATTACATATTAAAAAACATATATATCGCATCACATGCCTTAAAACACACTTATGTTGAAAAGCTGCAAAAACACCAATATGCGATGATGCATATCGCAAAATCGCACCTCGCAAGAAATACATTAACCCAAAATGGTCATATACTATGATTATGCGATATTGCGATGTCGCGATAGAGTGACAAAGCGATCTTACAATAGAGCATCACAATGATATTGCGATAATGCGATGCAGCGATCTGCGATATTGCAAAACAAAATCGCAAAATCACTCCATCGCAAATCTTTCGGCTCATTATTCGAGAAAACTTTTTCCATAAACCGAGACCTGGTTATATGTTTTAATGCTAATTAATGAGTTAGTTGCTAGTTGTTAAAAAAGTATGGTTTTGTGTTTATCGAAGAGACAGTTCACGTAAGGTGGTATATTTTGCATGTCTTCGGCATTTAAAGCTTTCCCGTCACTGTTCCTTATCATTACTCTCACCTCACTTGTAAATTGCAGGAACGAAGAACAAAAAAATATACAAAGCAGTATACAAGATACTATGGGGAAGAAAGGCAAGGCTCCGATGTCTAAAGATAAAGAAATGGCACCCTCGTACACAGACACCGCCTGTAATAGAGATGCGGGTATTACCACTTGGGAAGGAATGTATAATCTACTTGAGGAAGAGAATCCCAAGGTAATGAAGTTTACGGCTACTGCGGGCTCACAAAGTTCTTCTGAGGCATTAGTTGCAGATTTAGCCTATTCATTCTTACACCGGATAACGGTAAGGCCCAAAATTCTCCCCTACATAGACACGGTTAAATGGATATTGGACAACGCTGACATTAAATAATAGACAGTTTAAAACTCAGGGTCAAAAAACTTACGAGATCATTATTTTCATAAAAGTTGAGCTTTATATCCGCCAAAAGAAAGCATGCAAGAGGTGAAAATCGCACCGAGGAAGCCCGAATCAAGAACCGGAGGTAGTTTCCGAAGCGCGATTAGCACTAATCGCGCATCGCTGGGAAAAACTTCTTGAAAAGGAAAGCCTCTAAATTTCTTAGCCTCCTATAAGCTCAGAAATTTGTGGGAAAGAAATACTGAAGGTAAAAAGTAAAACTTGAATCTGAAAATCAGTGGTAATGGTCAAAAATATCCTCAAAGTAGTATGTATATAGGTACGGTAGCTACAGGATATGCAGGAAATGCACAAGGATGATCCCAAGCTTACAAAATTCATCGAAGAATCCATTTCCTTGAACGACCAACTACTACAGCAACAAATAGCCTTATTGATTGCATAAATGAAAATTTGCATAGAGCAAATCTAATCTCAGAAACCACTCCAGGGTATCTACCGAAAATACAATAGCTGCAAGCAGACTGGAGACAGAAGGCTCAAGAAAAGGCAGAATCAATCAAGAGATTAACTAAGTTGAATTGGGATTTTTATTGGGATTATTTAGTGAAACCACACAGCCAGTGTATGACTCTCAAATGCATCATTAATTCTACCAAAAAGATGGCACCAGCTCTTGCCGATTCCGTTTTCGCAGCAGAGTTAAAGGCTGAAGTCGGCCAGCCGACTCTTCTCAAGCAAATGCTGAATGCTTGCGATTTCAAGGAGCAGATACAGAAATAGTTAGATGTTAGTTTTACATTTAATCTTAGAAATAGTTTTTTGCTTTATTTGTGCCTAGAAAAAGGACGGTCATTTAAACCGTATCCTATATTTTTGTAATAAGTTAGTTTTAGTCTTAGTTAGTAGTGTTTAAACCCTTCTCATGCATTTAGAGAAGGGTCCTGAAATTTGTCAAAAACTTGTCCTCAGAACATGCACTTTTGCACCCTTCGAGGAGGTTTTGATGAATGAATGGAACAGGATTTATTGATTTTTGCATTTAATATCTGCTACTAATGTTGCACTTCTGTACTCTTAGTGGATGTTGGATTAAGAAGAGATAAATCGTTATCGCTTGAAGCTCATGAGTAGAACAAGTTATAAATGGTACTTCTATCTCTTAACTATTTATATCTTTTGTGTTAAAGTGATATTCAAATTCAGTTGTTTATATATTAATGCGTGAATGCCTGAGTTATGATTTGGCACTTTTGTACGGTGATAGCTATTTATTTATGCTTAATGTATGAATAGCTTCTTATGCGATATGTTTTTCACAACTTTTTCGTCTAACTTTTTATACGAAGTGGTTCATCTATATTGAATTCTTTTCTCATAACAGTTGAATGATCTTTATTATCGATTGTTATTTGAAATCATTTTAGATCGCAAAGCAGAAAGATTACACCCCGGGTTAGTGTAGATTTAGATGTTTCTGTTTTCTTAGGATACAATTGCATGTCATTAAATTAGAATTAGAATTAGAGAATCTTAATTAGGAACTGTTAGATCAGAAGTATCAAATTCTACACACACACTCATAAATTGGGAAACTGGTCCCATACCCCCAGTCGGACCCACCACACCAAACAGAAAAGGAGCTGCCAACCAAGGTCTGGACTGGGTGGGTATCCCCCTTGTTGTAGACCCGATTTTCAGGGCTTCAACACCATGATAAACATTTTGTCAAACACATCATGAACACTCAATCTATAGGTAATATAAACACATCTGAGTATAGGAACATCATACTTATCTGAGAATTGTCAAGAAGGTTTGATGCCATCTCATAATAGTTGTAATATCATCTATTAGGTCATGAATTCATGAACATTTCATTTACGAAATAAAATATTATGAGAGCCATAAATAAAGTATGCCATCGTACCATGCTTATAACCAACATATAATTAACAAATCAACAATGACAGAACAACCATTATGACCATATAATAACAAACACATTTATACATAATACATAAGAGGAAAACATATCTTATTAACATATGGCAAATGCAACTAGGTCAAGGACTTGGACATACCACCTGACCATAGATTGGGTTGAACAAAATCTTTCTTTCCGCCAACCACTCCCGTTCCATATTCCAAGCATGAATGTGGGACTAACAACAAAACAAACTAGGGCTTCCTCATGCTTTATCATGTATCTTTCCATTATCGGTCAAGGAATTCCTAGGCCCAAAATGCTCATCTGTACATTTTGGCTTTATTATGTATCCCACCAAGGGATTCCTAGGCCAAAAAATAAACATACACTACAAGCTTTACCCCAATCCTGCCATATAATAGTCAAGGGATCACTACACCTTAACAAGCATGGATTTGTCCGTATTTCTCCACCTAAAAAATGAGGAATTTATATGTCTCCACCCTCTAGGCTTTACAGTGTATCCTTCCATTACTAGTCAAGGCGTTCTTAGGCCCAACGAGGGTATCCACAACCAGGATTTGTCATGTATCCCTCCATTATCGGTCAAGGGATTCCTAAGCCTTGAGACCACCCCGCAGTTTCGAAACCATCTGGAAATCTATCTCAACCAAGTAAAAGAACCCTATCACACGAAAGCTATCTAGAAATGGCAAGGATAGGCTGAAAACCACTGTCACACCTGGAAAAACCCATGCCAATGACAACAAGAGAATCAAATACACACATGAATGTCCCGTGCATGCCAAAACTAGCAAGGAAATCATACATGCAGCTCGATACCTGCAAGTAATCTTGATGTAGAAGCCAGATCAAACTCTTCCTTTCTTGATCTTTTCTTTCCTTTTCCTTCTTTTCCCTTCCTTTACTTTCCTTTCTCCAATGGTTGAGTGCTCTGAGAATTCTCTAAGAGTGCAAGAGTATGAGAGAGAGAATAAAGAGAGAGCTCCAAGCTAAAACTGACAAAAGGTTGTGAATTGATCCTTAAAAGCCTTTTTATCAATGAGGCCTCTAATTTCTTCAATTTTCCATTATTTTCCTCCTCACATGCAACATGTGACCTTTCACCTTCCTTTTCTCCTAATTTCATTTATTTTCATAAATAAAATGCCAATTAATTTCTTTTTCCTTTTCCAATTTCCCCTAGCCATAATAAACCAAATGAACACCCACACTAGGATGTTTTTCCCAAAATTCAGCTTGGAATACATGTCCCATGAGCTTTGTCTTGTTTTTCCTTTATTAACTTTATTACATGAACTTTTAACCCGGGGTTGTTACATAGATATCTTGAGTCTAACAGATATGGTGGAATAGAAGTTCTTTAAAAGGTAGCAAGGAATGGGGTTAATAAGTTCATCTCTTGCTATTGAAGGTATACAATTATTATTGTTGTCATTGATGAGTGTTTAATGTTGTCACTTCTCTATCATGGCTGATCATTGATAGTTTGCATTAGCCATACTAATGTCTAGAAGGTTTATATCCAATCTGGTTGTAGTGAGGCTTGAGATTTGTTTGGATATTTACTATTTGCATTTAACTCTTGCAGTCATTAAACATTTTCATTTATAAAGAGTTATTTGTCACAAATCATAATATCTATTGATATTGATTCAAGATGTTTGAACAATTCTTTTCAATGTCCTAAATGGATTTTTTTCATCTGGTTTTATCATCTTATTCTTCCATTATATTTTCTCCTTCAATGCTATGTGAATGTTGTGGACATTTTATTGTAAATACCTTTTTTCTTTGATCTCACCATTTCTATTTATTGTATTTAATATGTATATTTCATCCACATCAATTTCATTAATTTGTTCTTGTATTTTTGTAAAGTCATCTCAATGATGATGCTTGTTATTATTATTCATTTTAATTTTTGTAATATATTTATTTTAGATTTGATTTATTTTGTTTTTATTACATAAGTTGTTAATTTCAAGGCTATAAAATCCTAGGATACGTTCCCACCTTTCTTGGTCTAATCCGCCAAGAATTCGAAAAATGTTTCAAGGATAGCTTAGGTCATTCTTATGTTCATCAACAGGTATAAACTCTTCCCACCTCATAGGTTGATGCATGATGTACATTATTAACATCTCTTCTAGCACCCTATTTACTCTTTTAGTTTATCCATCCTTTTTAGGATGATACAAAAGCTAATTTTGTGCCAAAGCTAGAAAAACATGTTGCCCAAAACTTTGAGGTGAACTTCGAATCCCAATTTGAGATGATCTTCTTGGGTATACCATGCAATAAAAATATTCCTTTCATGAAAATATTAGCAACACCAATTGCCTTATGGGTAGACTCAAAATTTATAAATCATTTTCCTTAGATTGTCCACCACCACCAATATGGCATCATGTTTTCTATATTTTCTTGGTAGTTTTGTGTTAGGGAAAGTTTTAGGTTTTGATGAAATTTTTACAATTTTGCAGAAATTGTGCGCCAAGTTGAAAAGAAAAAATAGCACATAGGGTTAGCACACATAATTGGCACAGAAGGAAAGAGTGTGTGGAAAGGATTGATGTGCAAGGAAGTTGAGTGAAAGTGGTTAAGTCAAGATTGATTGAGTATTTTGGACCAATTTTGCTTGAATCAAGAATACCACTTGTAGTTTACTAATTTTGGTAAATATTTTTCATTGTAATGAGGTCAACTTGGGTCTAGATAATCATTTATAAATAGATGGAAGTTGAGGGGATTTGATTTGGTTGTTGTTGGATATAATGTTGGTTAGCTGGTTTGTGATTGTTGTATTCTTATAAGGCTAAATAGACTGGTGAGCTCAATTGAGCTAAAATGGTGATGTTTTAATGATGCACCTAGTGCCATTTTGGATACCAATAGAATATGGCTGCTGGGTGGATTTTCCTGTCCTAGTTCATGTTTTTATGTGATTTTCATATTATTTTTTAGGTTATGATTTCTTTTAATATATTGTAGTATAGTTCTGAGTAGTTTACAATGTGTTGAATGTATGTTTGTTTTCATGCTAAATATGAAAATGAAAACACCCCTTTCAATTTTTTAATGTTCGGATACATGTAATGAATGTTTGTGACTAGATTTAGCTTCCGACTATGAGCTAAATGTTGTGGAATGTCAAAGAAGATGATTCGTGCATAGATTCTAGTTCCCTCAATGCATTAGGGGAATTTTGAGGTCTATAATGATTCTCCTAAGGAAATTATTAAATAATAGTGGAAATAATAAAATAAGAGTAGATTACATCATCAATTTTTAGAGGCGAAAAAAGGAAAAACTACTTTATCAACTCATATTTTCAACTTATCTCCCTCTGGGTTTACTCAAATTTCGAGTGGGAACACTCATTGGATACAAAATTTGATTCATCATCCAAGGAGGACCCATGATGCATACTTTTGATGGACCCTGCTACACGAAAACTGAGAAATACATGAAAAACGTGATTGCAATCACGTTTTTCCATGTATTTCTAATTTTTCATGTAGTAGAGTCCATTGAAAGTATGCAACATTGGTACTCCTTGGATGAGGAATTAAATTTTGCATCCAGAAAGTATCCCACTTGAAATTTGAGTAAACATTAGGGAGATAAGTTGAAAATACGAGTTGAAAAAGTAGTTTTATTATGTTATTATTTTTTAATATTTTTACTTTTTTACTCCAAAATTGGTGAATCATCCCCCATGGTTGACATCATCATCTTGAATACTATTGGTTCTTGTAAAGTTCATTTTGGTTGTACATTTTTCTTAGGAGGCCCATTTTAGATCTCAAAAGTCCCCTAATTCGGATTGCACAATTATGGTTCTTGTAGTCTCCATGGTTGTGCGTTATCATGGATCAGACTATCCCTAGCACCAAGATCACGTGATCAAGTCCACAGAAAATACTTCCCACTTCCATTGAAGAATGGGGATTGTTTGTAACAATATTGCAAGATGTCTACACTCCATTTTCACTTTCTAAGAATACTTACACCTGGTGTTGTATCCGCATTCGTACCTAAGCCTTTTTATATTTCGAAGTATTTAAAAAAACTTTTCATACATATCTTCTTTGCTACAAAATTAAAAAATTAAATGTATTCCTCTAATTATTGTTTGAACTTTAAATATTTTACATGTTAATGACTGAGGTATCGCATATTGATTTTTGTATAAATCATCAAATATAACATTATAATCTGGAAATTGTGATTTTTGAACCATAAATTCATTGATAATTTGCGCAGATATCACGGCCCGAATTAGAGTCCCGTCAAATTATTGTATGCAAATTCAATTGTTTTCCTCTTATCTCAGATCATCCTATATCTGCACAAGATTTGATCCAAAAACCTTTATGTGCTATTTGATGGAAACATGAGGCGTTGTTAGTGACTCTTTCTCCATCCAAAGCCATCTAATGACTATGGCGAATGCAATCCAATAGTTCATAATCAACGTTGGGTCACAAATAGCGCTCGATTTAACCTAGTGCCTATAACCCAAAATTATCAAACACTTATGGGTGTTTTGATCTAATAGGAAACAACACATGTTAGGTGGCAAAGTGGGTCCTCTTTAATGCCCCCCTTGCCACCCAAAATGATCTAACGATGAAAAAATGTAGGTGATCAATGGCTCATGCCTTCTCTCGGATCACAACCAACGCCTGTTTTAAGAGTTATTATTGCACTCGAAATACTATATGGTTAATATCGTGCTAGTCACATGGTCGTATTTAAATCGCGGTCTTGTCACATTTAAACCCTAATTAATGATAAGGAAAGGTGGCATACTATGTGGTAAAAACACAATACATGAAAGTTTAATTTTATTTCAAACATAAGGTAAGTTGCATTTTTCATTTTCCAAGTTGTTGAGCTCTAGATTTTGGTCATCTCTTGAACGTTCTAGCCTCTCAACAAGAATACAGGAAAAACCACCTGGAATATTGGTAAGTACACATAATCCTACCTTTAAGCACATGAAATTGTTGATATATTATTTTCTCTTGAAATCATAGGAAGATAATGGCTCTCAATTTGGTAAAGGAGGTTTTAGTCAACCCTCTAGCTCAAATCAAAGATATGTAGGTAGTGAACACTGACATCTATACTTTGAGAAATATTTAGAGACTAGTATTAGTCATAGCATGAACGAATGTCTGATAAAGACTGGAATCCTCTGGGAAACCTCATCATTTGTCCATTTCAACCTTGACACTATCATGTTACTTGCTAGCAATTTACACTACGAGTTAGGAAACATTATCTATCATGTGAATGGTCAAGTGCTCCTTGAAATCGCTCATGAATTTTTATATAATATGCTAAATTCACCTACTTCTGGTGAAAAAATTCTAATAAAGAACTAAATGAACATTTCTTTATTTGGGTTGATCAGGAAAAAATTAAGTTCTTAAGAGATTGCTTAAAAATCCCAATGATGTCTCTAATTTCAGCATTCCTATCTCAACCAAGCCTCTTAAACCCTTATACCAAAACCTAGCTTCGCTCCTAGCACTTATTCAAGGATGTTCATATGATTTAGAGATAGAAGAGGCAATGCTTGTGTTTATGAGGGAAATATTGATGAATCCAAACGAAATGACAATCAATTTCCTAGGTTACTTAGCCAAGAATATTTATGTTGACTTGAGAATAACTCCTAGTTTTAATATCTTTAGACATTATACTTATTTGGTACACCTGGTCTTATTTAATTATCCCAATTATTTTTCTAGCACCAAATTGATAGAGACAAACAATGATGAGATAGGAATGGAAAAGAGATAGATTTTTGGACTCAATTTTGTATCTAGGAAGAATTCTTGGGAGTGATTCAAAATTCATAGACCATTTCTCTTTTTATTTACAGGTTAAATTGCTACAAAAAGCTCTTGAAATGATACCAGAGGAGTCTAGTAGGATTCTATACTTAACAAAGGAAAACAATATTCGCTGGTGGTTCTTTCTACCTAACTATTCTGCCTAGTATTGCCTGGTGGTGAACCATACCATTTTCCCAATTTCATCCCTTCTCATTTATTTTCTTTAGAACTTGCCAGGAAATGAATACATATTAATAAGCATCATTTTGTTTCAAGAAATAAAAAGGTTTTGATTGTGACACATTTTTTCCATAGGTCATTTAATGATAAAACATAAAACTACCTTAGAAATTATAGAAAAGGGATTATTATATTTTGTTCTTCAAAATGATATATCTTGGCAGTATGATCCTATGAAAATTATATCAAACACGAGAAAGAATTTTGGCCTAGCTATATAAGTACATGACCCAAAACCTAAACTTGATAAAATAGCTAATACTGACCATTTTTCTCAGAGCGATGTAGATCTAGCTAAAATGCAGGTATTTGAAGTGACCAGGGATGAGCCAGCTTGTGTCAAAACAATTCATATGAAGCTAATTATATCTCCATAAATTCAGGAAGAAGGGTAGATAATTCATGCAGAAACATATATTGTAAATGATAACCCTCAAACTAATCCTCTAAAAACAAAGGCAGATGAAATCATTCTTGATGAAACATAGTTGTTAGTAAATATTGTAAATGATAAGATTGATGATGATAAGGATGCAATTATATTCCAAAAAAACAATGATAAATTGTTGAAACAACTAGAAGATACATTGGGAGAAACCAAACCAATCAACTCTAGAGAGAAGGCTTTATTAATAGTGTAACTATAGAAAAAACTTATAAAGGCTAATGATAAATAATTAATGTTATTTTATGGAGAAATTGAAGTCATAGATGATGTTGTGATGAAGGAAATGACTACATATATAGGTACAAGGTTTTTATCAATGACTAACTTTGATAATAATATGTTCATTTTAACTGTCTTTTAGCTAGGAATAGATGCAAATGCACAACTACTTAGTTCCAAAGCTATTTACATTAGCATCAACAAATCCAAAGTTAATAATACTCATATAGTTGGTTGGCATAGACAAAAATATGAGGTGGTCACCAAGAGATTACTAGAATCTACGACTAGTAATAAAAAGTATTGAACCATTATTACCAAGTTCAAGCACAATTAAACCATGCTAAGACTGTTATTAAAACTAGATTTAATCAAATAAAGGATTTTGAAGAAAAAATAATCTGTGAAACAGGAAAGTTGAAATGTGGTTCAATAACTAATAAACTATTGGAAGATAAGGACAAATAAATCAAGAGCTTAAGGTTGAGTATGAAGAATCCATATTACAATTTGACCAACCTGGTGGAGGCCTTTCAATAGAGAAAAAAGATAAAACAAAAATTTGCAAGAAATGGAAAAATCATTGACTATAAATGATGCTCAATGCAAATAATTAAAGGACAAACTTGCAAAGTTGATTAAAGAGTCAAAAGAGAAGGAAAAAATAACTAGATGAAATATAAAACTATATTAAAAAAACTCTTGATATAGCCTTGAAGGAAGACTCATAAGGAAACGTGGATCTTGATAAAGTCAAGCTACATGATGTCAAAATCTAGAAAGAGAAAAAATAAAAAGGGGTTGAAACAATGAGATCAAATCAAAAAATAAAATTATTGAAGGATTGTAGGCTATCTTAGTGAGTAAGAAGGAAGAAATTCAATGTTTGGAAAAATGTTTGCCAGTTTTTTCATTAGGTAAAGATACCATAATTGAGGCTAAAGACAAGATCTCGGACATGATTAATGAGAAAAACCCCCAATTGATGCCATATGCCAATATCTTAGGGGAATGTGAAAAAAAAATAAATTAAATATGAATATAGATATTAAGATGGTTCCTCCACTTGAAGAAAGATTGAAAGATGATTCAATCATTGAATGTCTTAACTCTCTAGGAGACCATGAGATGCAAACACTAGAATTTTCTAGTGGGGACGAGTGTATCATAGGCATCATGACATTTAAAAAAATTTAAAAGATGATTCAAGAAAAAAATGATCATATTTCTAGAACTATGGAAATCATTGATAACTTTAAGTCTAAATGAAAATAGCTATAGATATTTGGTATCCTATCCCTTTGGACAAATATAGACTGCATATTTGGAGGGATATCTTTCCAAGAAGCATTTAAAAGGGTAAAACAAAATTTTAGAGATTTCTCATATACTGATGAAGGGGATATCTATAGTCACACAATTGTGGAACTGTTCTCGTAGAATTTAGTATCCTAACACTCCTGGATAAAATGATAAAACAATTGATGACTACCAAGTACCAAATCATATCGGAACTCATTATCACTTTGTCAAAGCTCAAAAGTGTACCATGGATATAAAAACTCGATTGGGATAAGTTCATGAAGTTTAAGAGAGGATTTGAGTAACATGTTATCCCTACCTCATCTCTGTAGATTGTCACATCAATTCCACCTTTACAGTCTACTATCAAACAGATTGAGGAATCATATACATAAGTCATGGTCATCTTCCATAAGATGAAGAAGAAGAACATGTTCATTCTCGAGAATAAAGTATCAACTATCATTCTAAATAAGACATAAAAAGTTGCTAAAAATCCCACAAAAAACAAGAATTTTTTTAGAATTAATTTTAGTTTATTTTATTCATTACATTATCAATTTTCCAAGTACAAAGACAACTATCTAAAATTTTGTATATAATGATCTCATTTCTCATTTGAGGGGGTCTAATTTTTAGAGAAGGTACTTATCTTTTAACAGTGTAAATGCACTTGATGCACTGACCAATCATGATGGTTTTTATGATCTTGTTTATGCAGTTTGAGTATAGCATCTCTACAATTTTCTTTCTATTTCTATTATGTACGATCATATGCTAATTTATGTTGTGGTTTACATAGTTGACTTGACCAATTATTTAGATCATTCTACATACTTGGTTTAATCTCCTCTCAAATATAAATATTATTAGGGGTAGATGAATTAAGTATTTAAATGCCTATTGTTAATTTAATTTCAAACTCCTCCTGTTGCCATTCTATTATGACAATTCATGCAAATATATTTTACATCAGTTATAAGCTCTATCTTTTTTTCTTTGTTATTATTTTTTTCAATTATCTTATATGCTTACGTATTAATATTTTTTAACAAGGTAATAGTTGACCTGATCAACATTGTCTTGTTGTGTCCTTCGGAAGTTTTGCTTGCTATTGATATTCATATTATCATTGGATGTTCATATTCTTGACACTTGTTTTTTTTTTTAAGCAAATGAGAAGTAATAGTACTTGATATTATACTTTTTCATAATTTTCATTGTGATCAGTTATCAGCAAAAAGATATAAGCATACGTTGTTTTATTTTTTCATTTTTCTCATTTAAATCATTAAGTTCATTTCCAATTTTGCGAGATGTTATTTTCACATTCCATAATTAAGGTTTTAATTTGAAATCAATGATTATTTATGATGTGTGAGTTTCTTCCATATGAACTCTTACCACTCTATATATCTTCCTATGATATTAGTAACATGTTCATATCTATATTATATTATATATATAGATAATATAGATATAAATATATATAAATATATATTCCTATTAGAATATACTTTACAAACTAGTCACAGGGAACACACCCTGAGGTGAAGGGAGAATAAGCCATTCAACATAAAGTGGGAGGAATTTATCCTCACTGAATTTCTTTTATATTTTTTCTTCATCATCAAAGAAATTTGAGAAGAAACACCTAGAAATACACTTGGGAACATATTTTTTTATGTCTGTCTAGTAGTACATATTTTTTATAATTGTTGTCATTTTTTGATAACCAAGGTGACATGAATAAGTCCTTTTATGAAACTCATCAGAGATGCGATTCCTCAAGTCGCCCTATAATGCATATAATATATACCTTTAAAATTCAATATACCATCATCTCTGAGTGAGTAATTCTTACTCAATTCCCCCTACAATTCCTATTGCAAGTGTTCTATAAATTGTTGGTAATGCTCATCCTGATGTGTTTCCTCTTTGATTCTTCCCCGAATGTCAACTTCACATTTACTAATGGCTGCCACATGAGCCACTTGTATCCTCCTATTAAGTTCATCTACTACTTTATTTTCCTTGCCTTTGATATAGTTTATTTCAAAGTCAAATTCACTAAACAAGTTTGGCCACCTTGCCTGTCTTGCATTCAACTTGGATTGGGGAAATAAATACCTCATCCCTCCATTATTTGACATTAAAACAAAATTTCTTCCCAAAAAATAATTCCTCCACATTTTCAATGCATGCGCTATTGTTGCAAACCCCAAGTCATGAGTGACATAATTTCACTTATGTTCTTTCAACTTTCTCGATCCATAATAGACCACCTACCCTTCTTACATTGGGACTCCATCAAGCCCTCCCTTGCAGGAATTTGAGCTAAGAACAAAATATTTATCCAATTCTTCTATTCTTAGTATGGTGCATGCATGAGCAAATGTTTTAATTTCTTAAAATTGGATACACGTTCTAGTGACCACTCAAATTTAGCTCCTTTTCTCTACAACATTGTGATTCGATGCACGATCTTTGAGAAATTTTGAATGAATGACCTAGGTGGATATTGGTGACCACCCACCTATTCCACTTGGTCCCCCATCATAGTACCATTGTTTATTTCAGTTTATGTAATTATAGCACAATTCACTAATTTTGGTAGTTTTTTGGGCCTTGAACTTCCGAAGCTATTTTTAGGACCTAAATGACATTTTTTGGGAAAATAGGCACATTGTAGTTGAAATTTGTAGTCCTTAGAAATATATTTATAATGAGGTATCGTGCACGTCAAAAGGAGATTGTATGCCAAAGTTACGACGTCGGGAAGTTTATGTACCAATTCACCCTAACGGGGTCCACAATTTTGCCACTTCATCTCCTAGGGTTAGGTTTTTGGATGTTTGGGGTTTTCCATTGTTTCTCAATAATAAATATCCCTTCGAGCCTCATTATAACACAGTTCAGAGGAATGTAGCTTCCACATATCTTCTTAGAGATAAGATACCATTTCCCAAGCTAGTTTACTTCTATTATGTATGTATGCATCTTTCAGTTCTTTGATATTAATGAAATGGAGATTTATTTATGTTGCATATATGTGTTTATTTTATATATATCTTATGTTTCATTCTTGCATAAGCCTAGATCAATGAACCTCTAGTAGTAGCCAACCAATCCAATGAAGGATTTGAATTCTTCCACATTCTGAGGAGTAGTCTACTCCATGATACATTTGCTCTTCTCAGGATCTACTACTACTCCTTCCTTGAAAATAATGTGTCCCTAGTATCAAAATTTTGATTGGAAGAAATAACATTTGTTGAGTTTGGCATAGAGCTTGTGCTCCCTCAACAATTGCAAAACTATTACCAAATGTTATTTGTGTTCCTCGTTTCTAAAATTAACCAAAATTTTGTTTACAAATACCAACACAAAGTTGTCCAAATATGGAATAAGAATGTTGTTCATCAAACACATAAATATTATAGGAGCATTGGTGAGTCCAAATGGCACCAACACAAATTTATAATGTTCATACCTTGTTTTGAAAGTTGTCTTATGGATGTCTTCATTGTTAATTTGTACTTGACGGTACCCAAACCTCAAGCCTATCTGTAAAAACACTGCAACTACTCTCAGTTGATCAAACAAGTAATCACTCCTAGGAAAAAGATACTTGTTCTTGATTGTGGCTTTATTTAACCTTCATGTAGTCAATGCACAGTCTCAATGTGCCATCCTTTTACTTCAGAAGTAATATTGGAGCTCCCGAGGGAAATATGTTGGGTCTAATGTATCCTCTATCCAAAATTTCCTTTAATTACAATTTTAGTTCCATCAACTCTTGTTTTCTCATGTGATTTTTGAGACTGGTGTCGATCCTAAAAATATTTTAATTGAGAAATAAATTTCTCTTTCTAGTGGAAATCCTGGGATTTCATATGGAAACACATTGCTTAACTATTTTAGAATTGGGTACTCTTCCATTCTATCTTTGTCAACCTATAATTCATTTTTTACTGTGATAGCATAGAGTATGTATACTTTTTAGCTACACCTCTTCATCTGCAATGTTGATATGTGCCTAACAGTCACAAGTTTCCTTATCCCTCATAGTGTCACTCTTTCTTCTTTATCACTAGGGAATTCTATTGATTTATTTTAACAATCGATTTTTGTCACACTCGCCTATTGATACATGCCAACTAACATGGCATATGGACCCAACGGTCACACATTTAAATTCCCTAACATGGGTATGTCATTTATCACCATGGCACATGATTTTAACACGTCCTGAACTCGCCTCTTAATCCCCATAGCTAGTTGAACTAACCATGGATTTTCATGGGCTATCTTTTGTGATGCACACTTCTCTACAAATTTTGGGTAATGTAACTGAAATTAGATCCAAGGACAATCAAAATTGAAATAGGTTGGTTATCGACCATACTTTCCATCTCTATCACTAATGCGTCATGATCGACCTATCGGTTGTCTAATGAGGCATAGATGCATGACACATTTTGAGCCACATCATTCATTTTATTTGCTTCTTGCACCTTATAGATACCTAGAACATTATGTTGTTGGCGAGGATTGTCCTTCCTATGGTTTTCTCCAAAAATACAAAATTGTATAAGTTCTCTATTGAAACCCCCAACTTCGTCTCCTACAACCTTAGAAAACTAGCACTTATCAGAAGTGTTGTATTTATGTTGAAACTCATCTTTAATAGGAGTGGTAAACATCACACTCCTTCCACCTGCCTGATGTCATGTAATTTTCTACATTTTACCTCTAAACCTAGTAGCCTTTCCTTTTTCCTTCTAATCAATTCATGACTTAGTATTATGCTTGGACTGTTCATAGCAATACCTCATCTTTTGAATGGTGTCCTCTAGATTTTTTGGCTCATCAAACTCTACTCTATCTCTAAATTGCCATGGAAATCAATTGTGATACTCCTGGATCTTGACCTTCTCATCCTTGATGTAAGGCACATACCTCAACATCTCCAAGAATCTAGTTGTATATTCATTAGTTGTCAATTTCCTTAATTTGTTCTCATAAAATTCCCTGACCTTGTGGTCATAATACTTTTTAGATAGGTACTCCTCCTACAAATATGTCTCAAATCTCATCTAGGATAATGTATTTTCTCTAATTTCCTCGACATTCCTTAGGTATTCCCACCAAATATTGGCTTTGACCTTCAATTTGAACAAGGATACTTTTTCCTTCATATTCTCAAAGTAATCATGAAATTTGAAGTAGTAATTCATCACTAGTAACCATTCCTTTGCTTCCTTAGCCTTATTCACCTCTCCATCAAATGTAGGTGGTTTTTCCTTCTTAAATTATTTTTGCATCAAATATTTCTCTTTCATTTTCTTCTGATATTGTCTTTTGGTTACATAACTAGACAATTTCTCATGACTTCCTATCCTACTCTCTAGAGTAATTAGGAGAGGTCCACCTCTCATTGTATCTTCACTTTCCCGCCTATCTCTTTTCTTGAAGTTGCTTCCTTTTGCACCATCAGTCCTCAATTCATGCTTCCCATGTCTTGATAGGATCTACCTAAACTTATACCTTCCTAGGTGGTTCAAACCTAACCCATGTTTCTTTTTCCTTTGCAAATATGATAGGTTATGTAGTATGGTTGCATTCACTTCTACTTGTTTCATCTGAGCTCTAATAATCTTTTCATTTTCAGTCTTACAACTTCTTAATTCAACCCTCAAAATTCTAAAGGTGTCCATCTAGTCAAGGGAGCCTTCCTCTCTCCTTTTCCCCACTAAAATCTTCTTCATGACCATGTTGGGATGTATCAATGTTGTAATGCACCATTATTCTACTCATCCCTTTACTTTCTTGGCATTCCTTAATGTATTCTTATGTGCTGTTATACACACATATTTGTTAGCCAAACCAAATTGAAAATAAACATATTTACCCATAAAATTGGCTTATTTGCAATAGACATATTGATGTACAACTATTTGAAACACCACACTTCAAGTTAGTATGCCCATTAGAAAACAAAACAATAAATCAACAACCTATCCTACTAATTATTTATCATCCCACAATTATGGTATCAACACATATAGTCGCACAACACATAATCTACAAGGAACACACATTTACATACAACAAATAATCATCCTTTAAATAATGCATTCTGTAACAAAACTATAAACTTATTCTTCTAGACCTATTCAATCTAAGTGCTAAACTTTGGTGCTTTGATACCACTCTGTAATTCTCCCTCCCACCTTCTTGGACTTTATAGTTTGATGGGATGTGTTAATTTTAACTAAACCTACCTCCATGATCTCATTAG
This sequence comes from Pinus taeda, assembly GCA_000404065.3. Lineage (NCBI taxonomy): Eukaryota > Viridiplantae > Streptophyta > Pinopsida > Pinales > Pinaceae > Pinus > Pinus taeda. Next base: position 19,182 of record APFE030672301.1, read on the forward strand.
AATATGGGGTTGCAAAAATCCTCCTCCAAATCTTGTGGAATGAACTTTACACTACACCATCACATTGAGCTCATTAAGAGATTTTTGATGATATAAAATTTATCCCAATCTAATCTCTGGATTGAAAGTTATGCCCTCTTAAAGATTTACCATTTGACTCTTGTCACATAAGAATGATGCTACCACATGGCCTTGCCATGTCATCCATGACACTTATGTGGCACCCATGCAGCCTCAATGGTGCATCTATGAAACTTTCCACCTCAACCTCACTCACGGGTCCCACAAGGCCTGACCTCTTCATATTTTGTAACACTTTTATGTTAAATTTGATTTTTAGGGATATTCAGGTGTACACAAGTTTTCATGAGCAACATCCATCCTGATCCCCTAGACTTCCAGATTTCCATCCTACGCATTCAAGGAATCTAACCCTGGCCCACATCCGGGGCTTCATGAGTTTTCACTTTTCCCTCACTCTTGATGTCCTAGATCGAGGGTACATCTGCTACTCGCAAGGTAATATGGCCTCACATTGATGTACCACCAAATGAACCCCACTTCAGATACCTATAAGAAATCTAACTTATTGTTAAATATGGCTTCATGCCTTCAACACCCAAATGGGCCCCACCCAAAATATTTCCTTTTCACATGTTTCTATACATGTTATTTGGTTCATTTTTAATCTATTACATTCTCAAAACATATAAGTGCAAATAGATAGGGTGCTTAAATTCATGGATACATCTACCGAGCTTAAAACTTATTCGTCCCGGATACAACACTCAATCAATGGCTTAGCTAGCTCTTGACAATGTTGGATACCGCCAACATGCAAGGGGTTCTCCGCAATGAAAATTCCCAACTAGACTTCACACCATTTGGCGTGAGATAATAAGGCGCAACTACCATATTCTTAAATATATGCCTTGGCTTCAATGTTCAGCATGATAGAGTAATACACAAGTAATTTTAGATTATTAAATGAGTATGCCTTGTGTTTCTTTAGCTACCCAATGTATCAAGGTTCTTCTACCGAAGCGGAGGGAAAAGTGAGCCTTTTAAAGACAAGTAATAGTACTCATCTAGAAAAGACAAATGAGCATGAAATATAAATGAATCGTTGGACAACTAGTCAAATAATTCATTTTGAAGCAAGAATTTTTAAAACACATATAACACACCTTCAATAAGATAAGTACCAAAGCCAATGAAATATTTCAATTTACTTAGTATAGATGAAAAAAACATACATCGCAAACATTCAAAGAATAGTCTTATGATATTCATGACATACGCATGAATCTGTGCTAGCATAAAGAGCTTCTAAATTAAGAAAAAGTTCCAAGATACATCAAGATAGTGAACACCACTAGTCCCAATAGTGGAGCTGTAACAACCTTGGTGAAAATTCCATGTAATAAAAGTTAAATATAATAACCACGGTTGATGGGACACTTATTCCAAGCTGAATGTTGGGAAATACATCATAGGGGTGTTCATTTGGTTTATTATGGCCAAGTAAATTGGAAAAGGCAATGGCTAAGGCTTTGGAAAGGAAAATTGAATTTTCGGCACATTTGTTTATTAAAATAATGGAAATTAGGAGAAAAAGGACGTGAAAGGTCACAGGTTGCATGTGAGGAGGAAAATGAAGAAAATAGAGGCCTCACTAATAAAAAGGCTTCTGAGGACTAGCTAGTATCTTTTTTGTCAGCTCAGTTTTGGAGCTCTCTCATTATTCTCTCTCTCTCTCTCTCTCATACTCTTGGACACTTATGCATTGGATCAAGAAAGGAAAAGAAGGCAAGAGGAAGAAAAGATCAAGCAAGGAAAAGCATGATCGGCTATCTACAGTAGGATTCTTTACAGGTATTGATTTTCATGTGTGATTTCCTTACTAGATTTTTCATGCATGGTATTGCATGTGGTTGTTTTGTTGTTATGGCATGGGGTTTCCCAAGTGTGACAATGTTTTGCAGCCTAGCCTTTCCATTTCCTGATAGCCTTGATGATATGGGTTATCATACTTTGGTTAAGCTAGATTGTCAGATGGATACGAAGCTGAGTGGGGTGGATCTCTTAAAAGACAAACACATGGACTAGTGGTCCCTAAACTAGACTATGGATCATGGTAAAGCCACTGGCCTAGTAACCCCTGACTTAGACTGTGGGTTGCGGTAAAGCCAGGATTGTGTGCCTCGGTGGGCCTAGGAATCCTTGCCGATGAATGGTAGGATATATGGTAAATATAAGAGGTGGATTGCTCTCCATTGGGCCTAGTAGTCCCAGGATGGGATGTATGATACATCCTAGAGAGTGTGTCCTTGTGTAGGGCCTCATGATCCCTGGATCGAACTGTGGATTATGGTAAATCCTGAGAGACTAGGAGGCACTAAAATTACTCACAGTGTAGGTGGAGAACTTTGGTAGCATCCATGCATGTTTGGCTCTTTTTGGTTGGTTATGAGTAACACATTCATGCTTGGAATATGGCACGGGAGTGATGAAGAGAGATTTGGCTTAGCCAATCTATGGTCAGGTGGAATGTGGTAGTCCCATCCTTGGTTGGTTTTTACATTTGGTAATGAGAAATTCATCCCTTTGGTTTTCATGTGTAAATGTATTGGTTTATATGTGGATTATATGGCTGATGTATTTACGGTATTTCTATTGTTACTATGTTGGTTATGTATATGTTTTATGAAAATCATTATGTATGGCTCTCATCATGTTTTTACTTGTAAATGAATGGATAATGTATCTATGACCTATGCCATGAGGGAACAATGGTTCTTAGAGATTCTTAGATAAGTATGATATCCATATGCTTAAATCTATTGTTTACAGTTGTAGATAACATGTATGTGATATGTTTGATGAAATGAATGTCATGGCTAGTAGCGGTTTGGTTAAGGGCTTGTTCAACTAATTTGTTTTTCATCATTGTTTCCCTATTATTTTACTACTTTGAAGATGTCATTCCATTTTGGGTAGTGACCTGGGCTCTAGGCCTGAAAAAGTGGCTCAAATCTTATGGATGCTGGCAGATAACTGGACAAAATGGTCCCTCAATGTTGGCTTGCAAGCCTGTGTGAGCGTCTAGAGGTCCTTGGACGTTTGCATGCCCATAGCATGAGAGCATCTAGAGGTCAAGTGATCAAAAACTTCAGTGGGACCCAAGGGCAAGCTACCTGAAGTGTTGGCATGGTTCTCATGGGTTTTGTAACTGATGTGGAAGTTTTATATGTTGTGTTTCTGTTGATTCCATTTCCTTAAGGTCACATAGGAGGTTGAATCTAATCACAGTAGCCTCTCGTCGTATGTTTACCCCGCTTGGCCGGTTACTTGGTTAGATGTGGGAGGAGGGTGTTACAAAGTGGTATCAGAGCATGGTTCACCCCTTGGAATGGATGGGCTGTGTGTTGGTCATACATGCATGTCAGTTGCATGTGTGTCTCTTACACTTGTGTTCCATGTGCTTGTTGCATTTGCATGATGTTGATTGTGGAAGTTGATGTTGTTATTGTTGAGTGCATCATCATGAGTGTATCATTGGTTACATGTTGTTATATGTTTCTTACATGTTTCTATATGTCACTTGGTTACATTCACGTATGTTTGGTTACATTCTTGTATGCTTGGTTACATATATCATTCGTGTAGGTTTGGTTACAAGTATTGTTCTCTTATGCTTGATTATATGCATTCATGTGTGTGTGTGGTTGATTACTCATTGCTTATTCATGTTGATGTTTGCATGTGGCCATGTATACAGTGGTATAATGGTTGTTGTTGTCATGCATGAGGTCATGGTATGTTTAATCGATATGGTCATGCATTGATGACTAGACTCTAACTAGAATGATGTTTATGCATTGATGCACTTATTAGTATATGTCTATATGTTGTCATGACTATGCTATACATGTATCACACTGATTTGGATGATCTTTCCAATGAGATATCCTCCCCAAATTAGAATTAGGTACGTTGGTTTATAATGATTTGGTTTATCTGACATAGTATGCCTTGCAGGAAAGAGATAAAATGGCTAGCAAGATGGTATACTACAAAGAATCTCCCTATGAATCGTATGAGTAGCATGGTGGGCACTCTTCTAATTTGGAAGACACATTGAGAAGCTTGAATGAAGAGATAAGGAGTTGTAAGGCAGACAATGACAGGATCATACAACCACAAGAGAAATAAATAGAGGTTAATGCAATACTCCAATTTTTTTCAAAACTCTAGCAACAAGGGCCACTTTGGATCATCCATGGACAAGAGGATAGAACTAATGGGGAATATGGAAGTAGGTCTCTTGGTAGACACAGGTCGGATAGAGCTGACACAGTGAGAGATGGTAGGTTGTTGGACACTCCAGATAGGAGGGGTGATGAGTACAAGTACTATTCTAGTTCTGGTCCTAACATGCATCATAATCGTCATCATTATCATCCTTACAGGAGGGGTGATAGGGGATACTTTCCAGATGAATTTAAGAAATCAAAGCCACTTACTTTTGATAGAGATGTGAAGAAATCAGAAGATGCAAATGCTTGGATACTTGGGATGAACAAATTCTTTGAGTTGCATGAGTATGTTGAGAATGCAACAAGATGATGGAGCTTAGTGGAAAGGAGTCGCCTTCACTAAGTGGGCCCGCATGCAAATTTTGGCGCAAAGTATATTTTTAGACTATGTCTATTTTTAGACATATGGATCATGTCTATGAGTTGCAGGATGCTATTTATGGATGATTGGTCAAGTTGGCAAAAATAGATGGACTTCTATTTTTAGACAACAACGGTGACACTGTCAAGTCTAAATATAGAGTAGTCAAATATTATTAGCTCATAATAATATTTAGACTATAAACTTTATCTTATTCTCTTGGAGCACCTCAGTTGGAGCTACATATGTGGCACATGCAGCTGACAGAAGGAATCACGTGGTTACCTATGGGTTGACTGAGCTATTGCATGCAGGACTTCAGTTAGAACTCAGTTGGTTGAATTTAGTGGAGCTGGAGGTGGAGTTGATGGAGTTGTGTTCAGTTTGACTTGGTTGTACTTAGTCTAACTGGAAAATAGACTAAGTGATGAGTTGTGTGAATTAGTTATTAATTAATTCACTAATTATTAACTCATAATGCAACTGAAGAATACATCGATTAACTCAGTGCATGTACAGTTCAGTGGAGATAGGTGTTAGAGATTGAGATTGCTATTAGTTGTGACTATAGTTGTGCATGAGATCTTGCACAATCAGTGGGATTGAGTTATGCCAATGAGAATTGTGACAAGGAACAAATGATTATAGCCTGTGCTCACGTGATTTCCAGTGTGAGTGATTTTCCAAGGTAAAAAGAACTTGGAACGAGTTTGGTTCTCAATTATTGTTCTTGCAGGATTGCACAGTGGAGGTAGGCAAGCAACGGAGGAGATTTGGAGATCAGATCTGAGCTGTATTGTGTGTAACAGGTGGAGATAGTACTGAGTACTTGTGAGGAGTATTGTACTATGTTTGTTACATGTTCTCAATCATATAATATACAGATAGTTTGGGATTTTTAGCGAGATGCTTTCCCCGGGATACATACTGTATTGATATAAGTGTTTGATGCTTCTACGTGCGCATGTGTATGTTTCTGAATACTGCTAAATTGATGATCAACGTAGATGAGATTATGTATTATGCATGTATTCCGCAATAGTGTATAATCAGGATAATCTCGGTTGAATAAGTGTCATATTATTGATAAATTTCTACAATCATAAACTGATTTGAATATAATATTATCTTTCGAATTTCCCCAGGCCCACACAAGTCTATCATTTTGACTAGAAATATTGATACTATTTAGTTGCAAATATAAAACAAAACAATCTCATTCAACAACTAACTCTACTTGTAGGAACAGTTCTGAAGAAGACATCCAATGCCCTTGTGAAAGGTCAAAAGGAAAAGAGTTAAAGGTTTGCGCCAACAAGAAGATGTCATTCGAATTGAGATGAGTGATCAGAGGTCCAGACAGGAAACATGAATGGTTTCCTCCAATAAAGGGATATTTCCCAAGATGGGCCTAGCAACCATTGCCCACTTTCCACAAGAGCCCTTTAAAAATCCACTAGAAAGTGCTCATAATACTTTTCCACACTATAAACCGAGAGGGATCAAATGAGTCAACATAAGATACTTTATGAACACAACCTGATTTTTTGAGGTATTTATCTCTAATCACTAAGCTCCAAAGACCATTGCCTTCAATGAATCCCCCCTAAATTCTTGGTAAATAAGGATTTCCCTAACCAAAAGAGATTTTTGAGCCCCCATCCACCCGCATCTTTGGGCTTCAAAATGGACTCCCAACCAGCAAGGTGAATCTTATCCTTCTCTTCCTTGCAAGACCACAAGAAATGAAACATTTTTTTCCAGATAATGTTGATTACAAAGGAGGGGATTTTGATCAAGCTCATCTAGAATACTGGGGTGCTCTCAAGCACCAATTTGACTAAAGCGAAATTCATTCCAAGCGATAGCCATCTATAACACCAAAAAATGATTTTTTTCCCTATCTTCTTCATAAGCCAAAACCAGTCTTATTTTCAGTAATTGTTTGGCTTGAGCCAGAATCCAAGATAATTTATACTGAAATTTAGGTTCTTCATCTTGCACGACCATATGTTCAGGACAATTGACATAATATGATCACTAATCCCATGGGATAGGAAACAAGATTTTTCCAAATTGACTTGCATTCCATAAGCCTTGGAAAAAATAGAGATAATCCTTTTATAGACGATCCATTCATTAAGAGAGCCATCTCTAAATATTAGTACTTCTTTTATAAAAAGTAAATGAGATATGAGAATATTGATCGATACTTTAACACCTTTTATGGATCCTTCACTTCTTTCCTTTTAAATAAGTCTACTGAGCCCTTTAATACTCAAAAGGAAGAGAAGGGGGGACAAGGGACATCCTTATTTAAGTCCTATGGAAAATGGGAAAAATGAGGAAGGATAACCATTAATTAGAACTACAAATGATGTAGAAGAGATACATGACATAATCTACTTGGTCACAGAAGTGTCTAATCCAATCTGGATGAGCAACAACCTAAGGAAATCCCAATTGATTTATAAAAGGCTTTATTTAGGTCCAACTTAAATAGAAGGGCATTAAGTTTCTTGTTTTTTATAGGGTGAAGGAATTCGTGGGCTAGAACTATGGCTTCATGGATTTTACGCCCAGGCAAAAAACCAAATTGCTCTTTAGAGATTCCCTCAGATAGCTTCTCCTTCAAAATGGTGGCAATGGTTTTGGATATAATTTTACAAACCATATTGTACAAGGAGATAGGATGAAAGTGATCAAAGGAGAGAGACTTAGAGGATTTGGGGATTAAAGCTAGAAAAGAAGCATTCAAGGATTTACTAACTCAGCCGTTTTCTTAGGACTCCTCAACAACTTTCAATAGTTAAGCGCGCTTGAGCCAGAGGCGATCTTAGATGGGTGACCTCCCAGGAAGTCCTGGTTACCGGGTGCAAGCCCCAGAAGTGATGATTGACACTATGTGATTCATTTCACTAGTTTTAATATCACTTCTTCACCCTTGTGAGCATAACCCCTTTGAGCATCACCCAATGCAATGAGTGCTAAGTGGACTATTCAAAATTCATGAGAAATTAGTCAGTTACGACTACCTCTCATGGAATTGGTCATAGATGAATGACTTACTTAATGCAGTTGAATCCCAAAAATGATATCTAATATAATGAACTGCGAAAACCCCCAATACTTAATTCAAAAGAGTGAAGGGAACTCTACTTGAATGGTTCATGAGGCACAATACTTGCTAAGATTTTGCAAATGGGGTGGCAAGCTAAGTGGGCTTGATTGTGGGGAAAACTCCACAGTTAAGCGTGCTTGAGCTAGAGGCGATCTCAGATGGGTGACCACCCGGGAAGTCCTAGTTACTGGGTGCAAGCCCCAAAAGTGATGATTGACGCTATGTGATTCATTTCACTAGTTTCAACCCCACTTCTTCACCCCTGTGAGCATCACCCGATGCAATGAGCACTAAGTGGACTATTCAAAAATCATGAGAAATTAGTTAGTTACGACTACCTCTCATGGAAATGGTCATAGATGAATGACTTACTTAACGCAGTTGAATCCCAAAAATTATATCCAATATAATGCACTGCGAAAACCCCCAATACTTAACTTTCAATAGTTTAGGGCCCAACATATCAAAGAAGTGACAAAATATTTTGTTGTCTAGCCATCAGGACCAGGGACTTTACCCTTGGCACAAGAATTCAAAACAATCTCTAGCTCTTCAAGAGAAAATTTTCTTCCTATAAACTTTTCCCCTTCATCATAAAAGAAGTGGGGGAAGAGATTGATTACCAGAAGTTGCTCCAATAATTTTTTTACTTGACATTTCTTTAAAAGGTGAGAAAAATACGAGGTTGCCTCTTGTTTTAGCCCGATGGGATTAGAAATAATCCTACCATCTGAGCCTTGCAGCTCCCAAAGTGAATTAATGACTTTCCTGTGAGATGCATATTTATGAAAAAACTTTGTGTTGTTGTCCCCTTTGAACATCCAATTGACCTACCTTTTGATTCTCCATTCTTCCTGGTTAAGCTTTAAGATGTGCAACTTTCTTGATTGTAGGTTACATACGTTTCTTTGATTATGAATATGTTAGGGTCCCACCCTAACACCCTTATTTATGTAGTGGGATCACGTCATAATAAAGAGTCAATAAAGCCCATATTAATAATTGTAAGTGGTTAACCCGCTATTAATGACGGGACCACAGTTAGTTGCAAATAGGCCATGGTATTAGATAGATGGCATTAATAAAACCCATGGTATTGATCCATGGTATTGCATGTATGAGTCATATATAAAGGATAGAGAATCCCTGCGAGGAGCATCGTGTCTTATTTTTGAATCGAGCTCTGCTTTATTGGAGGTTGCCCCTTCGAAGAGGCCAGTGAACATTGCTTTCTGAATAATAAAATATTTGCTGTTGACTCTCACTATTCTATGTTCTGGGTATCTTTCTTCGCATATTTTGTATTTGGGTATCTTTTTGCAGGTTAAGAGCGTAACAAGTGGTATCAGAGCACTTTCCAGGGCCGGTGGGATCTCCATTTCTTAGTAATTTTTTTTTTTTTGGCTAGAGACGTGTTCCGGCGTCTTTAAACCACGGGATCTATCGTTGAGCGCATAAACTTGCGAATTTGAGGAGGCATGCACACAGGAAATACAAGAGGTGGTCACGCTTGTTGGACTCCCTTGTAACCCCTGTGGGTACCCCTT
>APFE030672310.1:8102-18826 GCA_000404065.3 Pinus taeda
TTATATTTAAATTATTCATTTTCAAGGGCTATTTAGGTGTACTATTAAGTTACTCAGTAATGTTAATGTTACTAGTTCGAAATTTTGTGTGCAAAAATCTAGTTATGTTAAAGGTTGGCGTGGCTTAAGTTGTGTGCGATTCCCGGGTGATTTTCACAGCATAAATGCCCTTAAGTTACGATTTCTCAAGCCAAAAATTAAGCTTGCAATCATCTTAGAACTAAGACAACTTGGCAAACATATATATTATTAAAGAGGTATTAAGGTGGTATGTTGAGTTGTTATTGATTTATTGAAAAGTCATTATAGGATTAATATAATTTCATTTATTTAATTTAATTCTTGTCATACATGTTTTAAATTTATTAGAGAAGAAAATAAAATAAAACAAAATTAAAATATTCATAGTGAGAATGAAATAAATAATCAAAAATCAATAAATGAGACAAATAAAAAAACTAAAAAAAAATCCTGAAAACTGATAAATCATATTTACCTAACAAAACATAATAAATAATATAAAAATCATAATCACCTTATGACGTCAATCGTAATACCTAATCCTAATACCTAACTAAGTGTTTATGATAAAGTTTATATTCCAAAACACATACAAAGATAATTAAAGATTTATGAATATTATTTTCAAAAAACAATAATTATTTTCTCAACAACTCTTAATACAATGACCAGAGAATAAAGATTCCCCACGCTTCATCCATTACAGGCATCTTGATCTTTTTAAATTTGATTCTTTAGACTATTAAATGTTATTTTATTTTACTTTTCAGAAACACGTCATATTTCATTCCTAGGTATATGCTTGCACCACATAAAATGGAGTTAGTTCCATTTTATTTTCAAATTTCCTTAATAAGAAAAATATGAGTTACATAGATTAAATTATTAATTAATAAATTGGTTTACAAATATTGATTTATTTATTATTTTAATATAATTATTAAACAATATTATTTTAATGTGGAGAGTAGAAATTTATGTGAAGGGTTGATTTTTACATAGAAATGAATAAAAATTATGTTGAAGAAATTGTGAATTTAAATAATGTGAGATCACAAAATTAATATGTTTTTTAAAATCGCATAACTTAACAAATTTAGAGAGAATATTTTTAAAGTTAATTTATTAGCTATTCACAATACCACAAAAATGTGACAAATTATGACAATATTTGTTCTATTTTTATTGAAAAACATAATAACGTAATATTTTTATCATTTGTCTTAACAACTAGAGCATGGGTGCTATGACCCCAAGGAGACTTGCATGGTTCAAGAGACATCATGAACTCCCAAATCATCTAGCACCAATGTTTTTCCATTTCGGAGGTTTTCCAAAAATCAACTTACTCAAACTTGGAACTATTCATTTGCTTATTTTAGTTAAGCGAGTGTAGAATATATATGTTAACCAAAATTTCACATGTACAAATTGTAATCATCTCAAGTCATGCAATACAAGATATATATACACAATATAGTATGATGTGGTTGGTTTACTGATCTAATACAATGATGTATAATAATGACAATAATGAGACAATTCTAAGGAAATGTTGGCAATACTAAATGCACTTAATAAATGGCAACCCTGCCTAATGGGAAGACACTTCAAGGTAAAACATGATCATGATAGTCTTAAATACCTTTTAGAACAAAGATTATCTTCAAAAGAGTAGCAAAAATGGGTCACAAAGATGTTGGGTTATGACCTCGAAATCATCTACAAAAAAGGGAAGCAAAATGTTGCAGTAGATGCACTCTCAAGAAAGGATGAGGATGTGGAAACATTTTTTTTGCCATTTCTATTATCCAACCAGATTGGATAAATGAAACGAGGGATGAATGGAAGAATGACAAAGAAGTGTAGGCACTCATTCAAAAGTTACAATAAGATTGAGTACATTTTATACATATAGCTGGAAAAATGTTTCGTTATGGTACAAAGATCGCTTATACCTATGTAATAATTCCCAACTCAAACAAAATATTCATATGGAATTACACACCTCTCCCTTGGGAGGGAACTCAAGATTTTTAAAAACTTACCACAACGTTAATAAGGACATTTTTTGGGATGGCCTTAAATTGGATATTCAAAAGTTTGTGGCAGAATGTTTGGTTTTCCAGCAAAATACAGTTAAAACAATTAAGACCTAGGGTCTATTACAACCTTTATCCATTCGAAGCCAATGTTGGGAGGAGGTTTCAATGGATTGTATCACATGCTTACCCAAGTATGAAGGAAAGAGTGTCATCATGGTGGTAGTTGACAGATTTACCAAGTATGGACACTTTTGTGCATTATCGCATCCATTAAATCCAGTATAGTTTCTACTGCATTTATGGAAACAATTCAAAAGCTATGTATGGAAACCCAAAGATTATTGTAAGCAACAGAGATCCCATTTTCACAGGAAATTTTTGGACATAATTTTTTTCTTGTCTTGGTACTCTGTTAGCTCATAGCTCATCTTATCATCCTCAATCTAATCAGCAAACTGAGATAGTAAAAAAATGTTTGGAAGGATACCTTCATTGCTTTGTATCTGATAAACGGACACAATGGGTCAAATGGTTGCCTCTCGCTGAATGGTTGTATAACACTTCTTTCCATATTGCAGCAAAAAGGACCCCATTTATGGCACCTTATGGATATCATCCACCGCCCATCACATCATATTTAAGAGAAAATTCTAAGGTTCAAGCAATGGAATATCACATCGAGCATCAACAACAAGCTCTCAAACTCTTAAAGGATAACCTCACTTTGGCACATAATAGAATGAAACAACAGGCAGATCAACATCTCAGTGAAAGAATTTTTTATTTAGATGACTGAGTATTCCTCTTATACGGCTACAACCATATAAGCAAATGTCCCTCAAGCAATCTAAGAAGGATAATAAATTATCACCAAAGTATTATGGTCCGTACAAGTTGTTGCAAAAGATTGGTAATATGGCATACACACTGGAGCTTCCTGCAGCTTCCTGAGTGCACCCAATTTTCCATGTTTCATGCTTAAAGAAGGTTATAGGTGACAAAATCCCAATTCAAACAATACTGCCAGAACATGAAGAGGAAGGAAATATCACATTGGAACTTGAAGAAGTCACAAAAACAAGAACTTGACAGCGACAAAATCGATCAATTTCGGAGTATCTCATCAAGCGGAAGAACTTACCCACTGAAGATTCCACATGGGAGGGTGAGAATTTTATACAGAAGCATCCAGAACTACTCAAGTGTTGAAGACAACACTTTTTTGAAGGAAAGGGGCATATTAGGTCCCTATAATACTAGTGATTCCCCCATTACTATTGTCATTGTAGCCCTTATTGTTATTGTTGTGCCCCTATTGTCCCCATATTTTTATTATTGTGACTCATAGAAGCCCACTATTGTTATTGTCGTGCCCTTATCTTATTATTGTTATGTTAGCTTTGATTATATTGTGATCCCTTAGACTCCTATATATATAAAGCAGGTTTTGTCATTTGTATCATCCAATGAGTGTTCATTTGTGTAATGTAAAGGAGGCTGCCCCCTCGAAGAGGCTAATTTTGAAGTCACTGATCTATCTTTTCTTCTATTTTGTGAGCTAGTTGCATAACATTTTGTGCACAGAGGCGTGAAGGTGAGCAATGGTCTGTGCTTGTACAATATTATTTGGGAAAAAAACCTCAAACGACATGTGAAACTGGTGGAGCTTTCCTCGTGTTAGATTTTAACTCGACAGGCGACAACGAAAATGGGAGATGGGGATTGGCTGGGATGAACAGTGTTTTCCCAACCCAACCTCACAATGAAAACACCTTCGATGTAAAAATAAAAATGAAAAACATATCAATATAGTTTCTTTGTCAAATGAGTAGACATTTAGAGAAACAATTAAATGAGTAGACATTGACGAAAATAAACAATTAGCAGTGGAGGTGTGAACTATGAATTTTAAGCTAACATCTTTTACTTATCATGGTATTATCTATGTCTGATTATTACTTTATGAACACTGGTACTTGTTTATATTTCATATTGTTACTCAATATGTAGCCGTTAAAAGACATGATTTCCAGGTATTAGGTAGAACCTCTATCTTCCGTCAAGTAACGAGGGTCTATCGAAGCTCGGGTGGTCAATTATGTTTCTTTTAGAGGCCGACATGAAACATATTAACCCATAGCTATAGCTGAAGTCAACCTGATTAACTATTTTTTTAAACATTTCTTCACAATGTGTGAAAATCGTGTATTGAATTTGTTAAATTTTCCAACTGCATGAAGTTCTCTCTAAAACTCTCCACGCCTCTCATGCAGAGAAGCCTAAAATCATAGCACTTAATGTTCGAATTAAAATTATAGATATTTTTATATGTTTCGAAGTCTTTGATCCTAGCTATATAGAATAACAGAAAAACCAAACTATTTACAAAATACCACCATAAGTGAGACTTTACTATAAATCCTCTTCCCTATCTTCCAACCCTTTAAATAATTTAATAATAATACTATTAATATGTATATATTCATACATAAACCCTAGATTTTTAATCAAATAATAATAATAATTTTCCAATTGCATATATTATTCTTAAGTTTTATTAAAAAATATTAATAATATAAAATAAATAAATAATAAAATCTCAAACTTTTAACCATTTAATAATGTTAGTATTATTTCTATATAAAATATAACCCATTTACACTAACATTTTCATTATTTATATTATTTAATATTAATTCCATGTTAATTCTAACTGATTAAAAATAACATTATATATTAACAATAAAATATATTATTAATCTTAAAGTTTGAACGAAAATAAAAAAAAAATAAATAAATTATTAACAAATATTTTATTCTACTATTCTTATTTTTATTATATTGATTTCTTCCTTTATCACATATTTACCTCTCTTTTAACTCATTTTCTCTTCCTTATAATTTTCCTTGACCTCTTGATCATTGATGCTCTTAATTTAATCTTTTTATCTTTGTGATAGTTATCCTAATTTTCAGCCTTTCATTACTTACAGGTTTGATGAGCTCTCACATTTACTATATAATTGTTTTTGAGTCTTTTCTGATGGGTGGAGTGTCCAGCCTAAACTTCGGACAAAAGAAATTTTCTACATAATTAATATCCAAAAAAATCTAATAATATGAATAACTGTAGGAATTTCCAATATCAATCTATAAAATTATCAATCTACACATATATAAAGCTCGAATTTCTATGGTAAACTAAAGTTTTTTTTCAGAGAGAAAAAGCATCATTGCATTATATTGAGACAATATAAAAACATCAGAAAATACAAAAGGGTGGCTCATGGAGCAGCCACGATAGAAGCAACGAAGGCAAATACTACACCATAGGTACGTAAAAAGGCATATACAGCGTCACAAGCCAGATCATGATATATAGTACTGACTATTATAAACTAAATCATAGGTCAATCGGCTACCTTGTTGTTGTAATCCAATGATAACTCATTTGGACATACAATGATTTTCTTATTGTACGTCAAAGACTCGCCAATTTTATCTGATATCTTATATAATACTATGGTGCTTTCTCTCTCTGAAAAAAGACTTGCAAATTTTGGATGTGGATAAGTATTATGCAAATGCATCATTAAATTTGTAGAATTTCTAAGCGGGCAAAATAATTGTCGTGGCTATGTGCTCAGCCATTCGGTTACATTGAAATTCAAGATTTTTTCAGTTGTCCGTAATCCTGGTGTTTCGAGCGGGTGGTGGAAGTGTTGTAATTGTCTATAACTGAAACAACAAAGTTATATTGGAGATTAGAGTAGCGTAGAGGAAGCTTTAAAGGGTTCTTTCTTATCTATAGTACTTGTTGAGTCGGTTGCTCAGCTCAGACTTACACGTTTGTCGTGGCAAGGTCGCGCAGAGCAAGCCTGATCAGGGTCATTGCACCTGGTTAACGCAATGCATGCAAATTCATTCAACAACCAGTCATAAGTTCAAAAGGGTCCACAAAAATTTAAGAAGGTTTCAAGATTTTAATTGCCCCTCTTTCTATTTTGCCCATTCTTTTAATTTTCCCACTTATTTTTATTTTTATTTTTAGGAGAAAAGTGTGTGTTAAAATAAAAAGGGAAGATTATTTTGTGCTCATTAAGATTATTTTTAAAAGGAAGAAACAAAAAGTTGTTAAAAAGTTCATGGGGGCAAATTTTTTGGAAAGTTATTATTGGAGAATTGGGCAATTTTTTTTCCTTTTAGGTTAAAAAAAGAGAATTTGGGTAAATATTGTTGGCATTTTTCTAGTAGAAACAATATTTTTAAGATAGATAAAAGGTTGTAGGAGCTTCGTGAAAATATGGTAGCATATGAACTTTGTAAAGAGGTTCCTTAGTTGCAGTGATTTGTAGCACTTTTGCAAGAAGAGAATGCAACTCTTAAAAATAGGTTGCAAACTTCAATCACTGAGAAAATCCACAAGGTTGACCATTTGGATTCAACCATGGGAAAATATTTCCAAATGCTTGCATATGAATTTCAAGAGAATATTGACCTCTTTGATGACTTGCAAGAGGACCTTGAGTCTTTTTTTGACTCAAGAACATAAAATTTAAAGAAGCAACTAGAGGAGCAAAATAATCAACATGTCATGGAAATTAATTGTTTAAAAGAAATAATGTTGGAACAATATCATCTTTTGAAACAAAAATATGATGCATTTTCACAACAAATGACTGAAAAGGATTACATCATTCAAAAGTTGCAAGAGTCTAAGCATGAACTTGAATTGGAAATTAGTCTTCTTAAAAAATTTGAGATGAAGACAGTTGATGTTAAGGTGCCAAACTCTACTTCTTCCACACTTCATGATGTTGATTATTAGAAGACTAAAGCTAATGATCATGACGTGTCATAGGCCTTTGTCACACTCAGTTTTGAAAACCATACTATTGTGATTAGGTCTCGATTGCTGAAAAAATAGGATACACTAGAGGAGGACATGGGAAGAATGGAGAGGGAATTGTTTCTTCTAATAACCTTGTAGTGCAGACATCAAGAGCAGGTCTTGGATATGATCCTCTTGTTGCCTCATCACCTACATCCATTTGTGAGGTGCTTGAAGAAATTTCTCTTGTTAATTATGATAAACATATTGATGACATGAATGCTAATGTCATTCCATGAAAATGTTGTGGCACCCAACTTTGAGTCTATAAACACCAAAAATGAGCTATCTGCACATCCTCATCAGAAGAAATTTCCCAA
This sequence comes from Pinus taeda, assembly GCA_000404065.3. Lineage (NCBI taxonomy): Eukaryota > Viridiplantae > Streptophyta > Pinopsida > Pinales > Pinaceae > Pinus > Pinus taeda. Next base: position 15,380 of record APFE030672310.1, read on the forward strand.
GCATCACTGTTCTTGGTCAATTACTAGTCTGCATTCAAATCGTTACAAAAGAGACGTGGGAGAATGAATTATGGACTAGTGTCGACCGTCAAGATCTTTTGTGGATGGACCGATGGATGATCATGGCATCATTTGAACCAATGCTTGCATAATTCATATCATCATGTTGCATCAATTTTTCGTTGTTCATTCTCATTTTTCCCTTAGATTTGTTTCAGGGGGGAATTTGTTGACAATGGAGACTATTGATTATTGATCCTTCCACAGTTTTGTTTTGGGGGGGGTAGTTGGATCGCAACATATATTGTTGCTTTGATCACTATGATGGTGGCAATGTTCAATCAATTTTAAAAGTGTTGTTGTACAAAGTTTGAGTTGAGATTTCCATACTTACAGGCCTCATTGTTTGTTTGTTGGTTGATGGTGTTACTTCTATTTGAAGCCTTATCCTGGTTCTTTACAAACACCTAATTTCTTTGATTTTTGTTTTGGGAGAAGTTGACAGTGTTTGCCACTTGTGTGTCTCTGTAACAATCCTACTTCAGAGCTCAACCGACCTCATTGATTTTTCACAACCCTCATCTTCTAAATCTTGGTACTTCATCATTTCGTACTTCTTGATTAGAGCAGGCCTATGTTCTTGCCATTTAGTGGATCATTATGAGATTTACAATTGCATCTCCATGATAATTTAAGCGACTGGCATCTTTCTCTCTTTTCGGGGGGATTTTTTTCCTACAGGTTTTTCTCTCTTTCTCTGCTTATGAGAGTTTTTACGTGGGTACCTAATCAAGCCTTGTTTCTAGGACCCATTCTTTGCTCTCTTTTTTCTTTAGTTACTCCCTATGTTTCGCTTAAGGGGGGGTGTTAGAGTTGGCTTTTCCAACTCATTTCCTATGAGCTAAGTATGGTGAGTTGTAAGCTCACATAGGGACTTGCATCTGTCTAGTTGACATAATTATCCTTAATTAACACTGGGTCTCCTCCATTTCTATATAATGGAGGTCTTCTATGTACTTTTACACAACATTTTGAGTAATAGAATATTCTTACAAGCACAACTATGTGATTACATTACCAGTCAAACTTAGGGTGTGATTAGCAATACAAATGCACCTTTGCATTCCTCCTTGAGTAAACCAAATGCGTAGAGATAAGGTTTGTTATCTGAGAATGCTTTGAGATTTTATATGAAGCCTAAGCATTGATGTTAAACTATGAATCGAAACCAAACACCGAATGTTTGTGGTGTAAGATAGATGTTGGTAGTGATAGTCAAACGTAGGCATGTAGATTAACCAATACATTGTCATCAAGTATATACTATGCTTAATGGTCTTAGCCTTAATGGTTATTTGCAATCTAAGAAGGCTTTGAGCTTTTGTATGAAGCCTAACGTTGATGTTAAAGTGTGAATTGAAACTAGACATCGAACGTTGGTGGATTGAGTTGATGCTGGTAGTGAAAATCACATTATGTGGAGTGTGGAGGTGTGGAGGAAACTTTCTTCCTCCACACCTCCGTTCTCTACACAATGTATCAACATTATGGAGGTTACAACAACATACCAACAAATGTATACATGGTGAATTATTTAAATCTAATCTAGTGCATTTAAAAATTGTAATCACATCACCTGTTGTGGAAATAGAGTGTCGTGCCTTCATTAATTGCATCAATATATCGATAGCTACCAAAAGAGGTGACCGATTGTGGAAACAATTACAGAAATAGAGCATTGTCGAATAATGAAAAAACGTGGATCCTGCACAAAGAAGAAGGGGCTATGCTACTATGCAACTTTAAATCACCTAGAAACATGGTGGTTTTCATTGTGCGAGATATGGTGGAGGTGCAGAGGCGAAAATAACGACAAATTGTGGAATTGTGAACATTCTCACATAGCGAAAAGGCCCCACACAAAGAGACATAACTTTAATCAATTAGTTAGTGGTAGAAATCGGGAATATGTTGCACTCCAATTATTAATCTTGTTTATCTTCTTTCAATTGATATCCTCCCTTTCAAAAAGATGCTCATGAACTTTTATCATGTGGTTCAGTGCATGAAAACATTATTAAATGCATTTGATGGAAGCATTCAAGACACAAAGAGAGTAATATATTTTATGCTCCACCTTACAAGTTGCTAAAATAGTAATGATTTTGTCAAACATCTTTTTAATGCAATTTCTTCAATGGGAAATTAAGAAAGATTCCCCACACTTCATCCATTATGATGATGATGATGATTAACATCCACTAAGACCAATGCGGTCTATCAGACCTCAAGAAAAGAAAAAGAATCTAATTGTGATTCTTCAAAAGCTTGTTTCTATGATCAAAAAGAAGGGAAAGAAACACTCCAAAATTTCTATAGTTGGGATGACTTAACAAGTCAAGAAAATTGGAAGTGTGGCAGATGTTAAGGAATTGAGAGTGGATGTGAGTAAGAGACAGACAGTCTAAAAGGAAGTGTTTTTCATCATCCACCCTCTTAGTTTCGCAAATATGATAGATTCTATCGTCCCAAGGAGTCTTGAGAGTAGACCACCACCCAATTTCACTTCAAAACTCATGAGAATTAGTTCTTATCCTAGCAATGATCATTTTTTCTTAGTGCTAGTCAACACAGAGAGATAAGTATGGTTATCAAGGGTGGGGTTGATCACTTCCTTATAGTAACTTAGCTTCCTTTTACCCTCAAGCTCCTTATCATCCTGCAACTTATCCTTAAAATTGAAAGTAATAGTATCTTTGGCAATATCTTTGTTTTCCATGATGATCTTTTACTTTATCCCCCAATAATTGAGTCAAAAGTGGACATCCTTATACCACTTGTACTCAAAGAAAAAATAAATACTTTTAAAACATAAATGATTAAAATTACTCAAATTTTTAAAAATATATTTTTTATTTTAAATATTTTTATATAAAAATTATGAAGAAATTAACAAAGATTCCTATATATATAAAAATAAAAGTGATTCGGATTGCTCAAATATTAAAGATGTATTTTTATTATTTTAAATTGTCGTACATGAAAATTATAAAAGAAAACCGTGTAGAATTTTTATTGGAAGTTTTGTAAAAATACTAACTTGTACGTTTTAATAAAATAAATGACAAAAAAATAAATTATTGAGAACATTTTCTTTGTTATCACGGATATTGGTAATGAGGAAGCTTTTGCATTTGCGTGATAAGAGGTTGATTCCCACCATCGCTGTTATAATTTTTAATGGGGAATGAGGTTAGGGTCAGTCCCACCATCACTGTTATAATTTTCAATTGAGAATGAGGTTAGGTTGATGCCCATTATCACTATTATAATTTTTAATTGAGAATGAGATTGATTCTCACCATCACTGCTATAATCTTTAATTGAGTATTAAATAAGATTTTAAGAGAGTTTTGAATCCATAAACATTATACCATAAATGTTATA
>APFE030672311.1:0-18473 GCA_000404065.3 Pinus taeda
AACCCTAGACCTAATGCCTAGTGACCAAATTTTGCTTGAAGACTCACTGAAATGACAAAATTTGACCTTGACACTTCAAAATCACTTTGTAAGAGAAAATTTGATCATTGGAGGAAGGCTGGAAATACTGACACTAACATTCCCCAACTTGGAACTCTTTATGCACCCTATGCCATAACTTCTCTTCATACCATGTGCCACTTTCAACTTCTATATGATGATCTAAATTTGTTGCTCCATCTCCTTGAGCATGTCAAGCCTAATAAGGACCCTTATTCAATGAATCACTCTAGCTGATAGGAGTATTGCAACTCCTCCCATACAATGCCTCAAATAGGCTCATCTTTATAAATCCTTGGTATCATTTGTTGTACGAAAAATCCACCAGTGGAAGGTACTCCTCCCACTTCTTGGGATGATACATTATATACATCCTTAACATGTATTTAAGGATCCTATTTTTCCTCTCTATTTTCCCATTTGTCTATGGATGGTACACTATACTAAATGCCAATTTTGTCCCCAATCCTACAAACATGTCCTTCCAAAACCTTGAATTGAACTTAGCATATCGATCTGAAATAATTTTCTTGGGAACACCATGCATTCTCACAATCTCTTTTATGAAGACTGGTGCCACTTCACTAGCTGATTTAGTGGACTTGACTACCACAAAAATATTTATCTTTCTCAATCTATCAACGACCACCATGATCGCATCATGCTACCTAGATGTTCTGGGAAAACCTATGATAAAATCCACAGAGATTACTTCCCATTCCTATTCCAGAATAGGAATAGGCTGGAATAATCTTGCTGGATGCTTGCACTTAGCCTTCACTTGCTAACATTCTATGAATTTAGCCACAAAATACACTACTTCTTTCATACAATTCAACCAATAATATAAATTTATAATTGGGTTAAGCATCTTTTGATATCTTGGGTGCCTTGAATAAGGCTTGACATGGAACTCTTTCATTATAATCCTTTTTAATTCATCACTATTTGGAACATAATTTTTTTTTTTGAACTTAATTAGGCCATTATCAATGAGATGATATTCTTCACCCCCTCCATCTTGTAGAAAATTTTCTTTCATTTGTTGATATCTTTCTTCATGTTGTGCTACATTCTTGACCCTTTCCACCAGGTTTGTTTTGTAGGAGCTTATAGTTTCGAAATGATTCACTTGAATACTCCTACTAAGTGCATCAACAACCCTATTTTCTTTGCCTTTGATGTGCTTGACCTCGAAGTCGAATTCACTAAGTATGACCAACCATCTGACCTGTCTAGTGTTAAACTTGAGGTGCTCAAAGAAATACTTGAGCCCATTATGGTTTATCATAAGGGTAAATTTCTAGCCAAGGAGGTAATGTCTCCACATATTCAATGCATGAATGATGGAAACTAACTCTAGATCATGAGTCACATAATTCACCTCATGTTCATTTAGCTTCCTCGACTCATAACAACTACCTGCCCTTCCTAGATCCAGACTCCATCGAGCCCTTCCTTGCAGGCATTGATGCACACCATGAAATCCTTATTAGGATCTGCAATCTTTAGTACTAGTGTAGTTATGAGGAACTGCTTTAAGTTCTTGAAACTTCCTACACATTCAGTCGTCCATTCACATTTCCTTTCTTTTTTCTGTAATGTTGTGATAGGATGGCCTATCTTAGAGAATTTTTTGATAAATATCTTGTAATAACTTATCAATCCCATGAATGATCTTATTTTTTTCACATTCCATGGAGTTGGCCACTCCATTATAGCTTTTATCTTTTCTGGATCAAGTTATATCCCTTCCTTGGAAACAATATTCCCCACATAGTTTATATGTGACTAGGAAAAGTCACACTTGTTGAGATTTGCATATAGCTTGTGCTTCCTCAACATCTCTAGCACTGCATCGAAATTATTTTCATGCTTTTATTTATTCCTAGAGTACACTAATGTTTCATTTATAAATATGATGAAAAACTTGTCGAAGTAAGGATGTGACACACTATTCATTAGACACATGAAAGTGGTAGGGGCATTAGTAAGTGCAAAGGGAACCACTATAAACTCATAGTGCCCATATCTTGTTTGGGAAGAAGTATTGTGAATGTCCTCCTCCTTTCCTTGATGATATCCTAACCTTAGATCAATCTTGGAGAAGAATTTTTCTCCCTACAACCGATCAAATAGATCATATATTCATAACAATGAATATCGATTCTTGATGGTTACTTTGTTCAATTCCCTGTAATTAATATAGAGTTGAAGCATCGCATCATTTTTCCTCACGAACAATACTAGAGCTCACCATGGTGACACACTTCGCTATATGTAACCTTTATAAAGAATTTCCTTTATCTATAATTTTAATTCCATTAGCTTAGGAGGGTTCATCCTCTATGGGGCTTTGGACATTGGTACTGACCCAAGGATTAATTTGATAGAGAAATGGATCTTCCTATGAGGAGGTAACCCAAGCATCTCTATTGGAAACAAATCCTCATACTAATGTAGCACCAAATACCTCTTCAATAACTCTCTTTATTCGTGATTCCTGCTAACATCCATCTATTTGTCATGAGATATATGCATAGTAAAAAAATTACAACTATTCTGTCAACCACCCTTGGCCTACTTTTGACTGAAATCAGTTTGCACTTGCCTTGCAGAACTCTGTGCTCCCCAACATTATCAAAGAACTCAATTCCTTTTTAAAGAATTCCACTTTGATTCTATGCATGTATATCTAATCCATGCCCAATAATATACTAAATACACCCAATGGAAATTCATTCAATTGTGTTTTTGTGGGCATGCCATTGAGCCCAAAAGCACATGATTTCACCTAATGATTAATCCATCTTTTGGTTCTAGTTTACAATTCAACAACCATGGTTTTTGATGCAACTCCTTGGCTAAATTGCATATTTCAACAAGATTTAGGCTTATATAGCTATAATTAAAACTAGTGTCAATCAAAATGGAAATTACTTGATCACACAACTTATCTTCCATCTTAATTATGGATTCTAAGTGGTCTACATGATGGTTATCCACTGTTACATAAATTATGGGAGAGCTTTGAGCTACATCCCCCACTGTACGAGCTTCCTAGGCACTACATATATTAGGTCTTGCATTCCCTTGGTGCGGGTTCCCTTTTATAGTGGTTCTCACCACAAGTCCAACACCTTACCGATTCCTTTATTTCACTTTTTGCTGCTCTGCCATTGGTGGTGGCACATTCCTTTTATTAACAATATTAGCCTTCCACTGAAATCAATTTGCAAGGGGATGGATGGTTGACTTTTTCCCTATTTCTTAAACTTTTCTTTGGCCAATTCTTCTTGATTCTAGCATTGTTTCTTACCTTCTAGTCACCCTTAATTTTTGGTCTACACTTTGCTTGTTCATAGGGGTGCTTCAACTTCTTAGTATTGTCGGTTAGAGTCGTAGGTTCCAACAAACTCAATTATTTCCTTGAATGACATAGGTAGCCCAGTAGTAAATCTTTGGATTTTATATTTTTCCTCCTTGAGATATGGCACATACCTCAATAGTTCCAAGAACTTGGTGACATATTCATCATCTATTAATTTCCTCATCTTGATTTCATAGAAATACTTTGATTTGATGTCATAATAACACTCTGACAGATATTTCTCTATGAATATCTTCTAAAATTATGTCCAAGTTAGTTCCTTCTCAACAATGCCTCTAATATTCTTCAAATATTTCCAACATATGTCTTCGTTTCCTTTCAAGTTGAAGGTGGAAATCCCAGCTTTCATGTTTTCAGAGTAGTCATGAATTCTGAAAAATTTCTTCATGCCCAACAACCAATCTTCTACATCTTATTATTGATTCATTTCTCCATCAAATGTGGGTGGTTTGGCTTTATTAAAATCCTTGGGCATGTAATCATTTTTCTTTATTTCCTGATGATGATGATGGTGATGACAAGAGTGATGGTGGTGCCTCCTAGTGGAAGAAATCGATGGTATGATAGATTGATGTACATCAGTGATGGTTCCTCCTCTTGGGGTGCTCAATGGTCCAATTCCCTTCACATTGTCCTCACTTTCAGGGATATGCCTCTTCCTAGACCTACTACCATATACCCCATTTGTATTCTATTTTAACTCTCAAAGTCTCCTCCTATCTCTATGACTAGCCCTCATCTCATGTTTGCTTTTCCTCTGTAAATCTGAGAGACTTTGCATGATGTCTGTATTTATCTCCACTTGTCTCTCTTGATCTTGCACCAACCTCTCATTATATGCATTGAAGCTAGGATTATTCAAGTATCCATCCAATCCAGAAAGTGATTCCCTTCCCCTTGGTCAAGTAATATTTCCTCTTCATTAGCTCTGAGCCTTTCACTTCCATGTTGTCACTAATCATAACTATACTGCACCATTCTAGTCCTCATCATTATATTATCTCTATCTTAGGTTACTTGTGATGTGCTCCCAATAAAACACACTATTATATTTTTTCATGTAATAAATAAATAAAGCAATTATTACCATGAACTCACATTCATGGAGTTGCCATGGTTATATTTGTTGTGACAAAATAACCATGTTAGTATGCCCATGATATTAATAATTCATATGCATAGATCATACAATAAGCAATCATGATTGTTAGAGCATAATAAATAAATAAAAAACATAATTTCTCCCATGTTCTTGCTCTTATAGAGATGCTATAATGGGTTATCTACAACAAAACCATCCACATTAGCATATGGTCATTAGAAAAACAACATATCATTAAAGGTAACATACAAGATTGCATTATTCACAAAATGCTTCATTTGTCAACATACCTGTTAATTTATTCAAAAAGGTCTACTATTTAGTTTTCTGTTATGTCAAATAAATTTCAAGGATAATCTACCCATTAGGCTCGCAATCAATTTATTATACCTAATTTTAACACCTAAACAACTTGTTTATTAATTTCTAAAATTAATTACTTGCTCATTATAGAGCCCATCTAGTCCTATTGTTGAACCAAAACCATAGATAAGAGGTGATGACTATGCAAACCCAATATTTAAGGTACTATTATGAAGTTGGGGTGTACAAATTGAGACTTTTTCAAACTTCTCAAAACTTAGAAGAACCATCATCATTGCCTTCGTCTCATCAAGACAAATCCAGTGATATAATTTTTTCCTCAATCTGACCTCCGGATTGAGAGATATGGCCCTCTAAAGGCCTTCCTGTATCATTTGGCTACCACGTGGAAACTCACCATTGGTTCCCATGGCAGTTAAGCTCATGGAATATCCGGGTTTAGTCTCCTTTCTAGCTTGTTGCAGTGGTTACAACCAACCTCCAAAATTTTGCCCATGCTTCAACTTTTGAGCCTTCCTTCCTATCCAAAGGAGCCCATCTTGCACTGATTTAAGTATTCGTGCTTTGATTGAGACTTATATTTTTCATTGTAATTTTTTTGTTTGTTTTCACACTTAGTTGATCTTTCTTACTATTGTAGTGGCTACAACCACCCTCCAAAAGTTTTCCTTAGCATCGTTTTAGAGCCTCCCTACCAACCATCCTTAACTGCATCTATTGCACTATACAAGTACAAAAGCTTCAACTGAGTTTCAATGGATTACCAACCTCTGCTTGTCAACTTGTTTGCCTTCCATCTAGAAGCTGACACTCTAGGAATTAACCATTTTCGGGTTGTGATTCTCACCTAGGAAATTGTGCAATTCTGGAGGGGAACCAACCTTCCCTATGGAAATTGCACAATCCATATGGGCTGCCTGTTGGGCTCTAGAAATGAACAATCCAGCCAGGTAGCCTTCCCTTAGAAAATGTGCAATTCAGCCCAACATTGGGCTTCACCTAAGAAAATGTGCAATTCTGGTTGACAACCAGGGCTTCAGTCCAGAAAGTACACAATGCAAGAGGGACAACTAGACTTGCTGATCAGGAGCTCAGGACCAAGTGTCGTAAAATGGTCAAAAATGAAAGTGCTCAGAACTAGTTTGAACCTAAACGACCGGATAGAGCTCGTCTTCTTGATTCCAACGCCGTGAACGGTTTGGAATACAGTCGTCGTATGAGAAAGTTATGCCAAAAAGAAGAATTGCCCAATAACATTGAAATTTTGAATTTTTTCAAAAAAATTTAAAATAGAATATTCTTTGGAATATTTTGTTTTGGGCAGAAAATAGCAAGCTGCCACATGGAAGGCCCGGAGACCACCACGTGGTTCATGGTGACATCAGCATATATATGTGGCGTATTTCAAAATTTTGTGGGCGGATGGAGGATTGAACACACGACCTCCCATGTATTAGCACTTCGTCTTACCGTTCCACCATGTCTGTGGGTCTTGTTTGATTTGCCAAATAAACGTTATTTGAATTTAAAAATTTGTGTGGGCAGGGATCGAAGCAGTCCAGCCACTAAGGGCCAACCCCCTATTCATATAACCACATGCCCAAAACCGTGGGCCTAAACCCTTAAACGCCGGTGCGAACTCCAATGCAAACCACCAGCCCGAGTTTTCCGGTCACATGCGGGATTTATTGGCAGTTAACTGACAGTCAAGTTGGCGGATTTTTGGCAGAGCGCTCAAAAAATGGCGGAATTGCCTATTTGTCGGGGTCATCTGGCAGTTAGCCAGTTTTATCTAGAGTTTTTCTAGGGCAGATTGGAGAAACTTTAATGAGCCATAACTTTGGCTAGGAAAGTCCTTCTTGGACGAATTTGTTTTTTGATTTTGGATCTTTTCGACCTTCTGAATCCATTAGCACAGGTTTCACAACCATCTGAGGTCATTTGTAGGTTATTTTTCTTGGTGGAAGTTCGAGGAGCCACTATGGCCAAATCAGTTTGGGAGCTGCATTGGGAATTGTGGAGCCAGTGAATGTGGAACGAAAGTCATTCCTGAAGGTTTCCAGTATTCTGAATCCATTTCTACAATTCATTTTTCCTGTTGAGGCATTCTTCTCACTGTTTAGCTTCAGGGAAGCTTTCAGGGCCACTACGCCCATTTCAGTGCTTGAGCTGTTCGGGGGTTGTTCATCCATTTTTGGTGATTCAAAAGCCTATGTCTGCTATTTTAGACCTTCTGAGTCTAATGGCAGGGGTTTCAGAACCAATTGAGGTCATCTTCACCTTGAAATTCTCCATGCAAGATTAAAGGGCCACTAGGGCCAATTGGGGAAAGTACTGTATAAGGTACAATTTCACTGTTTAGTGCTTGGGAAAGAGCATGTTTAGCTAATTCCTATCTTCTGATTCTGTATTTACAGTCAGATCTATCTTTCAAGACACTCATATTCTTGTATTAGCCTTTGTATCATTTTTAATACAAGAGGACAAGCCTAGTTTGAGAGGCTTGGTCCAACAGATGTAGCCCAAGAGGGGTGAACTGCTTCATCATTTTGATATCTTTATTTGATGAAGATGATATGCTAAACAAAAATGATATAAAGTGTTAAACAACAAATATACATAACTTGCATACACACATAATCACCTATTCAGCTGCAGAAAGTTATTTGTTTTATTCCGCAAGAAATCAAACTTCAAGTATGTGTATGTCAATGACTTCTAAGTGTTTACTTCAATATTTCTTTAGGCAGAGCCTGTAGAGGGCTAGGTAGCCTCTGGAACTCATCTTCTCTATAGAGGTGACATGTATGGTGAATGCCCCTACAATCTATCTCCATATAAGAAATAAGAAGTTTTCACATTTTCAGAGGTCACTTGGAGTGTGAGCTACCTTTGAAATTATGGGAAATGGATACCTTGCACCCTTAAACAAGTACATTCCATTTTCATATCAAGTTGGTATCAGAGCACTAGGTTTGCTTGAATGACATCACTAGCTTGATTGTGTAGCTTGAAAGGTGTCTTAAGCAATGTTGAAGATTGAATACTTTATTATTCTGCAAACTGCTTGTTGTTTTGAGTTTGAAAAAGTTTGGGGATAGCTATTGATTAGCTTAATCTTGGAGAAGACAAAAGGGAATCAAAGATATTTTCCTTACCCCAAAAGGACCTTAAAATCACTCCAAGAATTTTTCTTGAGTTGATTTGATGTTGGCTGCTTGAATGTGATCTCTGTAAAGACATTTGTGTAGAAAGCTTTGTCACTTGTTTTGAAAAGCTTTAAGCAAATTGTTGAAGTTAATTTGTTTATTGACCTCATAATGACAACTTCTACTAGTGAAGTTTCCTCCTTCACAATGTTCTTTGATGAGGACATGAAGCGTGAATTCCTTGTATTGAAGGATATGGTGCATATCCTGTTTGAGGATAGAAGAGAAAGCACAGTGCTTCATGAGAAATTGCTGGCCATGAAGCAGGAGAAGGAAGAACTTCTTCAAAGATTGCATGATATGAAGCTGCAACTTCAGCAAGCCCAAGAGGCTTTGACCAAGAACATGCTAGAGAAAGAGGTAATCCATTCCGATTTGTCTTCAGTTTCCTCTTTAGAAAGATGTGTAGGATCTTTAGAAAAGCATACAAGGGGAATATGATCCAAGCTTATGATTAAGATGGGTTATGAAGGCAAAGGATTAGGAAAGCATGCACAGGACATGATTGAACCCATTTCCGTTAAGGAACGATCCAAGAATCTTGGATTGGGTTATGTGCAAGCTTATGGCGAAGACTCAAGAGCCATGAAGGCATATGAGGTTAATTCAAAGAGAACTATTGTCCCAAGTTCCATGAGACAAATATGTCAAATTTGTTTCAAAGATGAATGCCATTGCTTTAATCCTTTTTTGTAGCAAGAAGATGGTAGACATGCAACTTATGGAAAGCATGCTATGTTAGATAGTTTTCAAGACAAGAACGAAGATTTTTATCTACAAAAGAAAGCTGAAGCCTCTACTAGTTCATCTCCTCATGGAGGCAAAAAGGATGAACATGCAAAGCAGCACAAGAGGTATAAATATTCTCATGATCAATTCGATTGTGTTTCTGCCAGGCATGAAAATTTTACATGCTTTAATGGAAGAAAGTTTCCTTGTACATATTGTGGTCAATTTAACCATCATGTTTCGAGATGTTGGATGACGAAGAAAGCATGCAGGGAACATATGAAGCAAGGACTACCTTCAAAGAAGGTGCATAAGATTTGCACTTTTTGCCAAAAGAAGGGACATGTAATCTCTCATTGTTGGACTTTACATCCAACTTGTCGTCCCACACGCATGCAACAGGATGACAAGAAGATTGGCAAAGGTGGACCACAGATTCCATTATTGATGTGGACAGGGAAGTTTCACATGAGGAAGAATTGCAGCAGCAAAAATCGCCATTGAAGTGGCTTGGTAAGAAGTGGATGGACTTCTTGACACAGTAAGACATACTCCTTTTGTACATACAAACTTTGGATGTATGCATGTTTTTTTATGTTGTTGCAAAATTTTCGCCATGAAGGTAAAAAATGAGTATGATACTCACTAGTTTTGCAGCAATGTATTTCATTTCAGCTCTTGTCACCCATATGTGTTTTTATTGGGTTGATGTACCTGTTGGTCTTTGCAAAAGAAGGGGTGAAGTTACACCTATACATAGATGTTGTAGGTGTATTTTTCGAACTGTATATAGTTCATTGTACATGATACATGCATAGGTGTTTGTAAATGTATCTTGTGGTTGGTCGACTAGTGTTGCTTGTGAGCACACTTTTACATTGTCGATTGTGTCACATGTTTCATCGACTTGTGTCGATTCTGCCACTTATGTTGTGTCAATTTGTGTCAATTGTGTACACACTTGTTATGTTAATGGTTGAGTTCATTTTTGAGCATATTTCAGGACAAATGGTTGTTGATGATTGTCTTGTTGCACAAGATACCTTTGGTGTCATTTGGTGCAGGGAAAGAATTTGGTGCAAAGCTGTGCACAATTCTATGAGCTGGAAAAGCATGCAAACAAAGAGGGCTCCAATTTCTGCATGGTCAGTGGAATATTTTAGCTCATATATCAGCAAGTTTCATTGTTGGTTCTTGCAATTTCAGATTTGTCTAGCGAAAGAACAAGCTTGGTCGGGATTCGACAAGTACTTGGCTTATGCCGCAAAAAGTCGCCATGACGACAGTTGACAAGGCAGGAAATTTTGACATCAGTATGCTCTTTTGGCTGAATGGAAGAGGATATTTCTGTTCCTCAAGTGTTGTACAGTTCAGTTCAGAGATTCAGTAAGCTTTTAGGGACCAAAAGCCTTCTCATTTGGGAGGTGTGATCAGGAGCTTAGGACCAAGTGTCGTAAAATGGTAAAAACATGGAAGTACTCAAAACTAGTTTGAACCTAAATGACTAGATAGATATCTTCTTCCTGATTCCAGTGCCATAAACGGTTCGGAAAACGGTCGTCGTATGAGAAAGTTATGCCAAAAAGAAGAATTGCCCAATAACATTGAAATTTTGAATTTTTTCAAAAAAATTTAAAATAAAATATTCTTTGGAATATTCTGTTTTGGGCAGAAAATGGAAAGCTGCCACGTGGCATGCCCAGATCATCACGTGGCTCATGGTGACGTCAGCATATATATATATGTGGCACATTTCAAAATTTTGTGGGCGGATGGAGGATTGAACACACGACCTCCCATGTATTAGCACTCCGTCTTACCATTCCGCCATGTCTGTGGGTCTTGTTCGATGTGCAAAATAAACATTATTTGAATTTAGAAATATGTATGGGCGGGGATCGAAGTGGTCTAGTCCCTAAGGGCCAGCCCCCTATTCATATAACCACATGCCCAAAACCGTGGGCCTAAACCCCTAACCGTAGGCACGAACTCCAATGCAAACCACCAGCCCGAGTTTTCCGGTCACATGCAGGATTTATTGGTAGTTAACTAATAGTCAAGTTGGTGGAATTTTGGCAGAGTTCTCCAAAAATGGCGGAATTGCCTATTTGTCGGGGTTATCTGGCAGTTAGCCAGTTTTATCTAGAGTTTTTCTAGGGCAGACTGGAGAAACTTTAATGAGCCATAACTTTGGTTAGGAAAGTCCTTTTTGGATGAATTTGTTTTTGATTTTGGGTCTCTTCGACCTTTTGAAGCCATTGGCATAGGTTTCACCGCCATCTGAGGTCATTTGTAGGTAATTTTGCTTCGTGGAAGTTCAAGGAGCCACTAGGGGCAAATCAGTTTGGGAGCTGCATTGGGAATTGTGCAGCCAGTGAATGTGGAAAGAAGGTCATTCCTGAAGGTTTCTAGTATTTTGAATCCATTTCTACAGTGCATTTTTCCTGTTGAGGCATTCTTCTCACTATTTAGCTTCAGGGAAGCTTGCAGGGCCACTAAGGCCATTTCAGTTCTTGAGCTGTTCGGGGGCTGTGTTCATCCATTTTTGGTGATTCAAAAGCCTATGTCTGCTATTTTCGACCTTTTGAGTCTAATGGAAGGGGTTTTAGAACCAATTGAGGTTACCTTCACCTCGAAATTCTCCATGCAAGATTAAAGGGCCACTAGGGCCAATTGGGGAAAATACTGTATAAGGTACAATTTCACTGTTTAGTGCTTGGGAAAGAGCATGTTTAGCTAATTCCTATCTTCTGATTCTGTATTTACAGTCAGATCTGTCTTTCAAGACAATCATATTCTTGTATTAGCTTTTGTAGCATTTTTAATACAAGAGGACAATTCTAGTCTGAGAGGCTTGGTCCAGCAGATGTAGCCCAGGAGGGGTGAACTGCTTCATCATTTTGATGTCTTTATTTGATGAAAATGATATGCTAAACAAAACTGATATAAAGTGTTAAACAAAAAATATACATAACTTGCATACACGCATAATCACCTATTCAGTTGTAGAAAGTTATTTGTTTTATTCCGCAAGACATAAAACTTCAAGTATGTGTATGTCAATGACTTCTAAGTGTTTACTTCAATATTTCTTTAGGCAGAGCCTGTAGAGGGCTAGGTAGCCTCTGGAACTCATCCTCTCTATAGAGGTGACATGTCCGGTGAATGCCCCTACAGTCTATCTCTGTATAAGAAATAAGAAGTTTTCACATTTTCAGAGGTCACTTGGAGTGTATAGCTCACCTTTGAGATTATGGGAAATGGATACCTTGCACCCTTAAACAAGTACATTCCATTTTTAGATCACTTGCTCAGTCCAAAAACTACACAAATTTCATTCCCAGGCTTGCAAGCTATTGCATGTTCTCCCAGGTTGACTAGTTCCTTCTAGGACTGAGCAATCTTGATTTACATGCATTGGCTACTTTTCCCAAAAAAGAAAGAAAGAAAAAAAGAAAAAATGAAAAAAGATCCCTAGATTTTAGGGATCTATTTTTAACAGTTGGAGGTTACATGCAAAATCCATTTTAGAAACCTCCCGCCAAGTGTCACTTTTTCGTAGATTTGTGGCATGCGCATCATAAGCCTCAATCTGATCAAACTTATTTATTCGATGCTTTAGAGTTCATTCCTCACATCACCCTTAGAGCTCTGACATCCCACATCGCATCTAGGAGCATTCGGCACATTCAACTTAGCTTTTTCTGGGTAAATATGCTTTTCATGTCTTTTGCTGCTTTTATGTTGCTTTTTGTATTTCGCTTTTTGTGAGTGTTGTTTGCTTGGTTTTGTTGAACGCCTGCTATCGTTTTGATGCATGTTATCTTGTAGAAGCATTGTTTCAATTTTTCATTGCATCTCACTGCTATCGCATGCATGACACTATTTCTTCACTAACGGTCGTCACTGCGGAGACCCACTTCACACACATGCTTGTTCTCCCATTTTATGAATCCTATACTCACTATTTTCATGCATGATCATTCACTCTTGTTTGCACTCAACTTCACCATGCATTCAAAACTTTTCATATTTTTAGTCACCCCTCGGCGGGTTTGGGCTGCCTTGGCCCAGACCTTGCCTTGCTCAGCTGTCAATGCACATTTCTGAGAGTGAGGGCTCTTCCTTCCTCCCAGAAATTATGTAAAGATAGCCTAGCACTAGCCTCCAGGCTTTCTCTGTGCAATTCTGAGAGGCAATGCCTTACTGGCCCTAGATTCTACGCAAATGTAGTTTGCTAGTTTGTAGTCCTTATTGTCTGAAACTGCACATTGTGCAGTTTTAGTCCTTTGCAGACCACGTTGGACTATGCATTGCATAGTTCCAATAGTCAGTCAACCTCCTAATTTCCCGGATTATGCCTTGCATAGTTTTGGAAGTCAGTCTCCCAACCTCTTAGTGAAAATTGCGCAATATTCCTAGTTAGTCACCTGGGTATGTTGCATGTCAGTCCTCAAAGTTGTTTTGGTTTTCAACTGACAGGTTGCTTGCCATGAATGTTGCTATGTCTCCATGTATCGTGGGTGTTCGTCTGTCTCTCAGCACTACATGTAGAATGGCCTCCAAGAGAGAAGGTTCAAAGGACATCGTCGAGAGAGCAACTGGAGATGAAGTTGAACAAGTGTCTATGAGCTTGCCTATCTACGAAGACACCAAGTTGTTCATATAAAAATATATCAAGATAAAATGGCAGGACATCAATGATACATTCTCAAGAACATTTTAGTAAAATATGGAAGACTGCAGGGTCTATGTCAACATTCACAAGTCTGGCTTGTACCAGATTGCATGCACATATCACGTGTTTCCATGTGTGAACATGATCCACTGGATTGTCTCACATACTGATGCCAAGATAATGGTGTTGAGTAGTGCCAGTGGAACACAACTTGATACCTTTAGGGTGAAGGACTTTTAGGATATGTATCACTTGCCACAGTTGGTGATCACAATAGAGAAACCCTTCAGCAGACCCAACAATAGTGCAAATTCAAGATATATCTTGAAGAGTTGGGCGAAATAGCCAACCGAGTTCAGGACAACACCGAGCTAGGTTTACAAGATGAAGATACTGTGGAAGGAATATCAGTACTTGGTCATCTTTGCATGCCACTTATATGGCCCGGAGAACACAAAGACCTTCCCACAAATTTGGGGCGTTGGACCAACTTGCCAACGAAGAAAGACCTTGTAACTGGTCCGACATGTTGGCTGTCAGGTTGAAGTAACAGGTGACAGGAGCCCGACATCCACCCAAGGGTCAGCAACTGAAGATATACGTGTTTTCTTACATATTGGATGCGGTCGATGCCCATTAATAGTTTCCAGGCTTAGGTTGGGCATGGACACCTTCGGAAACCTGTGTGCACACTTATTACTAATTGTTCTTTGAATGAAACTTCCGTGGATTTATCATATAGTTGTTAGACCACTTTGTCACCTTGGTGTACAAAATTATATTTGAGTAGGATCCACCTTACATGTCGCAGGTAGGGATGGAGGCATTGGTCGACATAGCAGATTGGTATGCCTCACCCATTGTCACCTTGATATGGACGTACAGTGTAGAGAAGGCTCCGCATGTTTTACCAAAGTTTCCCATGGAAAATCTCGTCATCCAAGAGGTGTCATATCACATCTCGACAGGGTTTTCAGCGAGAATACATAGGAAGAAGAAGGCACCTTAGCCCACTCTTCCTTTGTGGATCGGGTCGTATGAGATACCAAATATCAAGCATGCTGAGGCCGAGATGGAGGAATTCAAAAGATTCACGTTAGGCACCAGAATTTTCAATATGCATGACCTACATTGCTTAGTGAAAGACCACTCTGTAAGAGTACAACGTACTTGGATATGTTGTCACTTTTTCTAGCACCTGTAGCACAAGTTCAACAGGAGACAGAGAAAGCTTCCTAGAGACAACCTCTTGGTTGATTGCAGACCAATGCCTAGGAAAGCTTAAATAGAGGAGTGCATGGAATATTACATGTGAGGGGTTATTTGTAGTAATCGAATTTTCATGTAATAAAAATGTAGTAAGAGGGCTTGGTTCATTCCTCCAGAGGTATAGACTATGTATTTCTGGTACTTCTTCACATACATAGTTCCCATAAATATACACATAGAATAGCAGAGGCTGATTACTTCAAAGGGGCTTACAACTTAATAAACTTTGTAGAGTAAATGAGAGAGGATAAGGAGAAAACATAACTCATCATATAGGGCCCAAAGAATCCAGAATTCATATGTAACACATAGAGTTGGAGAAAATAGGAAATTCTACACTTATTTGGGTTACAAGCAGATATAATGGACTAAAGAGAGGCTGGGTGCTATGATTCATGTAGTGTAGTTTAAAGATATAATTTCAGCCCTTCATATAGGCATATGAATTAAAAAAATCAAAACAAATGGATCTGTAAGGAAGCATGAAATATTTCTAGCACCTATTATAACATAAGTGCATAGAAGAATATGAACACAATGAACCTAAACAAGAGGATAACATACTGTAATACTTCGAAGGGGGAATCACCACCATTTATTTGATAGTCTAAGAGATCTATATATTAAAGTAATACAGTCTGAAAATACACGTCTTTTCTTACAAAATTTTGAACCAAAAATGGTATCTCAGAGTTCAGACACCGCGGGTGAGAAATTCAGGAACCCTGTTCAAATTATTGCTTCCACCTATTTATAATAAGAGGGGGAGCTTGGATTACATTTGCAAAAGAATACCTAAGCCAGAGCTCCAGCTGTCTACTAGACTAGCTGTCTCACCCAATTTAAGGCTCTGTTGCCCAAAATGATTACATTCGAGATTCGATCCCTTCTTGGAAATAAAGAGATTACAAAAAATAATAAGAAAACTAGAGGATGATGGAGGAAGTGGCCTTTTTGTTGTTCCTATGAAAATCTCTGGTCAGGGAGTGTCTTAGTCATCGTGCATTCCTCTGTTGCGGAGATAGTTCCCTGTCACTTCTTCCATTACTACTTGAATGAATTGTTCTTTGGAATAGGGAGTGGGTCCACTGTAAGTGCCTGTCACAGAGTAGAAATGGGACCTGTCTCGGTAGCACTTTGCTGTATATCATAATGGATCCCCATTCCAAACCATTAAGTTTTCTTGAGCCCCCCATACTTGTTTAAAGCTACACCATACTTCATTCAATGCTCTAGCTGCCAACCCATCCACCTTTAAAAGCTATGCAAAACACTTTCAATGCTTTGATACAACTGGGGATATGCTTATGGTGTAATATGGAGGGATTTCCCATACTGGCCTTTATCACTAAAACAATATGAAACAGGGGAGTTTTGATCCCCTTCAAGCCCCCTTTGGTATAACCCCTTTTAGCTTTTCTTATTATATGACCGTGGACTGCAACCAAGTGTTTAGCCTTCAGGCGCTAAGGCCTTTAAAAGCCTATTCGGGGCCCTTTTTCCTTTAATACGTGAAGTCTCGCACTTCGGCGATTTAACACTTACCGCACAAAATTGGGATATCGCTAGGTTTTGGAGTGGTAACCTACTAATCACCGATAAGCCATACTACCACATAGAGGAGAGAGAAAGGGGCCGCTTGCCCCTTGGTTTTTCATTGATTTCCTTTGTTAAAAATTTTCAGCCTCCCCTAACGATTTAACACTATATCACACAATCGCAACAGTGCAAGGTATTTTGAGTGTTAATCTTGCGATCATCGATTGCGATGCTTTGGACGTGTCGATTGCCAATAAGACTAGATTGCCGACATCATTAGTGTCATATGGAACCTCCTGAGTGGTGACACATGTCACCTGGAAATGCCCCCATAGGACCCTAAAAAATGTTGAATCTACGTGCCACATGTTCTATATCAGCCACGTCAGCATCCATACTGCTATGTCATCATTGTACTGCCATATGTCCTCCGTACTGCCATGTGTCCTCCGTACTGCCACATCATTGATGACATCAGCTTCCATGTCAGCTATAAGGACCAACCATATTCCACCATGTGCCCCCCTAGAGGAGAGAGAAAATGGCCTGCCCGACCTTGGTTTTTCGTTGAATTCCTTTGTTAAATGAAATCGGCCTTCCCTGGTGATTTAACACTAGATCGACAAAATCACAATATCGCAGGGTTTTTTGAGGAGTAACCCCTCTGTTCCTCTGATTCAACAATTGCCGATACCCTAGACCTGTTGATCGCCGATAAGCTGTACTGCCACGTGGAGGAGAGAGAAAGGGGGCAACTTGTCATTGGTTTTTCATTGATTTCCTTTGTAAAATGATTTTTGGCTATCCTGACACTTGACACTATTATCAAAAAATCATGAAATAACAAGGTTTTTAGGAGTTAGAATCTCATTGCCATGCCGATCTACGATGCCCTAGACCCACTGTTATGCCTGATAAGCCGATATACTGTGTCACATTGTCTTGGACCCCGCTGATAGCCAATTTGCAATATCGGCGATTGACTGATCCATGATTCGTAGACTTCCGATTGGCGATTGTGATGAGCTCCCGGGCCTCCAATATGCGATTTGCCTTTATATTTGGTCATTTTATCTTTGTTTTCTAGGATTTCAAAGGGCATTTCAAAATTTCTCTAACTTCTGATTTTGAAGTCCGTTATTGGACTTCCATATACCGTTGGAAAGCGTTTTCTGAGAACTATGCAATGTAGAGGGTATAATTAAGCTCTGAGAGATTCTATGGCTTGGAAGGTGGCTTCAAAATTAAATGCTAATTGGAACTTGAGACAACTGAAAACTCATAATGCAGTGAGTGACAACATTGGCTCCAACTGGGGACAGTGCCTTGCTGGCAAGGTGCCGAGAATCTGGAGACTAGTATCCTTCACCATTGGGCATGAAGTCACAAATATAATGAAATTGTACAATGATGAAATCTCCATGAAACTTTTTGTGCAAGGGATATTTTCCTCATCAAACTAAAATACCTCTTTTTCATGAGCAGTTTGTTGACCAATATCCTCTTGGCCAGGGAAACCACAATTACTATCCAACTCCTCAACTTTAAATTTTTTCGGAAAAACCTGTTGCTCATATTTTACTACCCATCTTTCAATGGGCCAACCCTCTTGGAAATCTTCAACAGATTCCTCATTGCCTGAACTGTAAGAGTCATATATTGCAGAATTTGTTGAGAATTCTCGGCAGGAATCTTTCTGCAGTAGGCAGTAGCAGACTCTGCATGTCTTTCAACTTTGGGCTCTTCTTGAAAAACTTGTTGTTGCGAGCTTTTTGCCCACTTGATGGTAAACATCTCCTTCTGAACTTCTATGACCATTTCATCCTCCTTTGAATATTATGAATCATAAATCAGAGGAGGTCCTTGATCTTATTCTCCATGTGAAGGGTGTGTTAGCCTCCTGCTGCAGCAGGTATTCATTTTTCATGATTGGCATTTCACAGGCCAAATATGTCGTACTGTGCTTGCTGCAATGCTCCATATTTGCTCAAACAGTCTCCAAATGAAGAAGGCTACTTCAAATTCATTCAATTTCCTTCAAATTTTGTAAAGTTATCCCGGTATCGCTATTTTTAGTTAAAGGGAGGTCCAAATAGTTTAATCTTGGTCTCCCTAGGTTTAAATTTTCTGTTTTAGAATATAGAGATTGTAAATCTATCCAAACAGTTTAAT
>APFE030672312.1:0-16965 GCA_000404065.3 Pinus taeda
AACCAATATACTTTGTCTTCTTGTCCTTCAATCTCATAACTACGCGGTTGCACGACATACACTTCCTCTTTCAGCACTCCATTCAAGAACGCTGGCTTTATGTCCATCTGATACACTGTCCATTTACGTTGCACGACAATTGCCACAACTACGTGCACTATTTCCATCCACGTGACTGGTACAAATGTCTCTGTGTAGTCTCTTCCATGTTGTTGCTTGTATCCTTTGACAACTAGCCTTGCTTTGTGCCTTTTAATCTTTCCCTTAATGTTGCTTTTGGTCTTATAGACCCACTTTACTCCAGTAACATGTTTTCCTTTTGGAAGGTTCACTAACTCCCATGTGTCATTCCTTTCTATTACTTTTATTTTTTCCTCCATTACCACAACCCATTTTCCTTCTTTAACTACATCTTCAAAGTGGATTGGATCATCTACATGACAAAATAATGCAAATAAGGAATTCAGACTTGCGCTACTATCAACTTCATCTTGCTCATAAATTTTGTTTAAATTTCTGAACTTTGGCCTTCTTGTGTTGGTTGAAGATGGGCTTGACATGTCACATGGTGTCGCACTCCATGGTGTGCTTGGAGAAGCACTTGCTTGGTTGCGCGATATTGTCCTATTATTTGTTGATGGCGTTGCTTACTTGCTTATTTGATGTACTTGAATAGGAGTAGAGGGAGTCATTGTTGAGGAATTACTTGTTGTTGTTAATTCCTCTTTGTCATCATGTGGTATGCATGCTTTGACATTGATTTCCTTTTCTAAACTTCCATCCCATGCTTCCTCTTCTATGAACTACACATCTCTGCTGATTATAACCTTCTTGGTTGATGGATTATAGAGTTTGTATGCTTTGGATTCATCACTGTATCCAACAAATATGCATTTCCCCCCCTTGTTGTCCAACTTCTTTCTCAACTCATCTAGGACATGTGCATAAGCAACACAGCCAAAAACTCTCATGTGAGTGACATTTTGTTTTGTTCCACTCCATGCCTCTTCAAGAACAATGTTCTGGATGGTTTTGGTTGGACATCTATTCAAGATATATGTTGCACAAGCAACAACTTCAGCCCAATAGTCATTTGGAAAATTCTTTGCCTTCAACATACTCCTTGCCATCTCCATAATGGTCCTATTCTTCCTTTCTACCACACCATTCTGGTGCTGTGTATATCTTGTTGTCAATTGCTTGTGAATTCCATGCTCCCTGCAAAATTTAAGGAAGTTATTTGAGATGTATTCTCCACCTCTGTTTGTCCTAAGGACATTGATATAGTGTCCACTTTGATTTTCAACAATAGCCTTGTATTGGCGAATGCACTCAAACACTCCACTTTTTTGTTTTAGGAGAAAGACCCATGTCTTCCTTGTGTAGTCATCTATGAAGGTAGATACATAGTGACTGCCACCAATTGATGGTATCTGTATTGGTCCACATAAATCTAAGTGGACAATTTCCAAAGGTGCCTTTGCCCTCACTGACTTCCCTGCTGGAAATGTCTCTCTTTGTTGCTTGCCCAACCTTCACATATGCTATCTGGTTTTTCTATGAGTGGTAAACCCTTCACCATGCCTTTCCTATGCAGCAAATTGAAACCTCCAAAGTTGAGATGTCCAAATATCAAGTGCCATAACCATTTTTTATCTTTTACCTTTGCTTGAAAGTTTACTTGTTTCACAACTACCCCTTTTCTTCCATTTTCTTGTGAGTTCATAGATAGTTGTGCTTGTGCACCTTATTTCTATAAATATGATATTATTTTCAGCAGAAACATTCTATTGTCTGTCATCTGAACCTTTGCAATCAACTATCTGCTTGGAAGCCTATCCAAAATTGTGCACACATCATTTTTGAAGAAGACATTGTAGCCTTTCTGCATGAGTTGTCCAACGCTCATGAGATTATGTTTCAGATTGGGGACAAAGTAAACATTAGAGATGTATTTCATCTCCCCCTTCTTTGTTAGGATATTAACTCTTCCTTTTCCCATGACAGAAACTTTTCTATTAGTCCCTAATGTCACATCAGATTTCACACTTTCATCTAGATCAGAAAACATTTATGTGTTTCCTAACATGTGGTTCCTACACCCTGAATTTAGATACCATATATCACTCTGTTTTTCTTGTGATACATTACAAGCTAGAAAAATGCTAGCATGGTTCTAATTTTCTCTTGTGAAATTTTCAGCTGGTTTGTTACTGATGTAATATTCCTTCTTTCTACATTCATTTGCATAATGACCATACTTCTTACAGTAATGACATTGAACTTGAGATTTATCATACCTCTGACCTTGTGCTTGATTTTGGCTTGGGCCTTGACTTGGATTTTGGTTGTTGCCTCTTCCGTTTGAGCTTGAAGGGCTGCTTCTTCCACCTCTGTGTGGGCTTCTTCCTCTTCCTCTAGCATATGATCCTCCTTTGCCTTGACCTTGACCAAATAATACTTGTGTCTTGAAGGCATGCTCCAATGAGGAGCTTGCTGCTCTATTCAATATATGTTCATGAGAATTAGTGATGCATTAAACTCATCCAATGTGAACAGTGAGAGATCCTTTGTCTCTTCTATGGCAACAACAATGGCCTCAAACCTTGCTGGAAGACTTATCAAAACTTTCTCAATTATTCTTCTTTCCTCAAGTGTCTCACCATGAGACCTGATTTGAGTAACCAGCCCACTTAAATGTGTAAAAAATGAGTCTAGACTCTTTCATACAAATTGTTTTAGAATCTCTCCTCAACATTTTCAGCTTTGTTGTCTTGACTTTTTCCATGCCTTCATAGGCTGTCTGGAGGATGTGCCATGCTTTCTTGGACTTCATTGCTACTACAACCCTTGGTAAAATAATTTCATGAACTGCTTGAAAGATATAAAACAAGGCTTTTGAATCCTTCTTCCTATTGTCCCTTAACACATCTCTTTCTGGTTGAGATAAGGCATTGTATGCTACTGCATCTGGTGGTCCTTGAAAACCATTCTCCACCAAATACCAAATGTCTTGAGAAGAAAATAGGGCCTTCATTGAAATAGCCCAATAATCATAATTTTATCCATTAAACTGAGGTATTTGAGTATTAGTCAAGCTTGTGCTTGATGTTTCCATTTCTGAGCGTAAAAACAAACATTCTACTTGGTGGTAAATATGCTAAAAACCAATGTACAGTCAAAAACAATTTTCACTGTTAGTGAAAACACTTGTTTTTACACTAACAATGTTCAACACTCGATACCATGTTAGAAATATTTGGTGAATTTAATTTTCATTTTTACGGAGGGGAGAGGCAGAGAGTTATGTTAATTTTCATTTTCGCGGAAGGGAGAGGCAAAGATTTATGACTCTCGCTAAGCTCCTTTCACGAAACTAGGTTTGTGCACCGCGAAGCAGTACCTTTGTTCACAGTAAGGCTAATTTCCCCGACTTGAATTTTGGGCACCTAGGAATACCTTTGTTCACAGTAAGGCTAATTTCCCCGACTTGAATTTTGGGCACCTAGGAATACCTTTGTTCACAGTAAGGCTAATTTCCCCGACTTGAATTTTGGGCACCTAGGAACTATTCCAGAGACGTCATGAATACTCACAGCAAAAATAACAATATAGATCTGGAGCAACACACTAAAACTTAGTATTCATTTCTTAAACATTAAAATTACATGTACATGATACTGCAACTCATTCACCCAGCAAAATAAAATTTTACAAAGATTTAAACTTACACAGAATAACACAAAGTAAAACAGAGTCGCCCACCAAAAATTGCTCCACCATTTTCTCCACATAGACTTGTCCTCTTTTCTTACTTCTTACCCTCTAACCTCTCTACATAGTCTAACACTACAAAATGACTTTTACATTCATATGTAACTCAACATAAAATTTTACATTTAATTCATGACACAAAAAAATTAATTTTGATGTTGTTGTTGAGTGCGATCAGAGTCACGCAGGTGTTTCTGGAGTGTGGGCAAGGTGTGGGCAAGGTTGTTGAATTAATACTTGCCCATATCTGTTTACCTAAGTACATAAATCCTTTAAACGCCTTTGCTAGTTTTTTGAATGGTTCGCGTTTGACTTCAAACCTTGTATTTTCAAGGTGAGACGCAACCTGCAAAAATTTATTCAACCAACGCAACCTGCAAAAGTGTTTGACATGTATGGCTGTAAAAGTGTCTAACATGTATGGCTTCTCTTGGGCTATTTATTACGGTGGTTGGGATTATTATTTCCAACAAATAAAATGGCTTATCTCTGTTTCTGTGCAATCTAATCCAGAATAAAGGATCCCTCCATGTTGAACACACTACTTCTCTCCCACATTAGTGATTGATATTTGCGACGGTCACCAGAAAAATGCATAAATTTGGAGAGAGATATGCGAAAATAAGACACCATTAGATTCAATACATAGAAGCTCAATGTAGATGGAGCTCTTCTCTTGCATAATGTATATATTCGTCTTATAACATGCTAATTTCTTGCATTGTTGGCTATTATTTTATGTTTATCGTACCACAGAAAATCCAAGACCCAACGAATTGAGGGAAAGCTTTCACATTTTCGGTCAAAGGCAAAGGCAATGCAACATACAAATATATAGAATATGAAATTGAAATTATTCCAAACTTCTCAGTGTTAGCCACAAATGAATCCAGGTATTCATGAATACCATCACAATAGATAAATAATCCACCCAAGCACTACAACCTTTTATATTTATATCCACTGGTTCACAAATTCTCAGGGAGGAGAACCCATGAGAAATGTCATCTAACTGGCCAGGAGAATCGTCCAAAAGGCTATGGAAATTTTGGTTATATTTGAAAAAAATCTGGTAAATTTTTTTTTAAATCTACGTTATAGTTGTTAAATTTCAAAATTTTAAGTGTCTTAGACATTTTTGATGGTGTTGAATCCATTTTCACCATAAAAACATGATTCAAACAATATCTCTACAAGATTTTTCGAATTGTTTTACCCAAATTCCAACTAATTTTAACCATCCAAGCAATTCCTCCACCTGGTTAAATGACTCCATGAGAAATAATATCAAGACTCAGCCATAATCCATAACAGAAAGAGGATATGAAAACCCGAAAACCAACACAAATGCATGGAGATGCAATAAAAGCTAGTCAGAGTCATTATATATATGTTATATTCTGTCAACACAGCCTGACAAACAGGGTCGTTTGTGGTAGACCTGAAGGCAAAAGGCCCAGTCTTTCTTTCGTCCGAATTGATCCCATTGTTGTGAGTTAGGTAAAATGGACCTCGGCTGCTATCAGTTTTAAGGTTGCATGAGGTTGGCCTGCTCACTATAAATGCCTCACAGGCTTCATGCTCGTGCTCACCCTTAACAACGATATTGAAAAGCCCATCGTTGTCGGTGTGTTGTTTATTATAGAACAATCTCTTACCAACAGGATCCTTGCACTCAACAGCTACAGTGGCACCTGTGCAGCACACATACTCAAAATATCAAAACCAAACAATAGCGAAAGGGAAGAATAGATCTATTCAGAAAAGAAAAAATAACATTCCACATGCAGGATCTTAAAACTGTATCTATTATTTCATATCTTTTCCATAAGAAAATCCAGTAACCCAAATGGATACAATCTACAAAAACTGCAAAACGAATTGAAAAAATATGTAAGATGGGTGGTTACTGGCTTAGTAGAGATGGCAGGTGAAATCGTGGTTGGGAATCCAGCAGCACAGTTATCGCAGTAAAGCTTGCCCGTAACACAAAAGTTATGGCCAACATAAGCATTGGCAACACCCAAGAAGGAAAAAAGGGCGATCAAGCCACAGAGAGCGGATAGTTTGGCCATTGTTCAAATACCCACCTTGCCTAAAGAAGCAACAAAGATCAAAGCAACAACACAAAGCACCTATATATGTATGTATGAATGATTCCTAGTCTGAGTGTGGAAGAGAGAAGAGAATGGTGTTTTATATATATATATATATATATTTATTGGTTTTGGCCCAACATGTAAGCCGGTGATTATGAACAGATTTTCCGAGTAAGATATAACGGTCACAGTGTCCCTGGTTTGCCTGAGCCCGGCTATAAACATCTTTTTTCAGAGTCATAAGCATAAATTTTTACAAGTCGTATGGTTACCTGCTCGGCGTGAGCCTAGCTATAAATATCTTTTTTCTGAGCCATAAACTTGAATTTTTGGAACATAGAAGTCATATGGTGGCATGCATACTCTTGCATGTTGGGGTAGTTGTGCCGTCTTACCTATATGTCCATCATGTCTAAGGGTGGTCCCCCTGAGCTGGGCTATAAATATCTTTCTTCAGAGCTATAAACTTAAATTTTTGGATCTTATAAGCCATATGGTGGCATGCATGCTGGGGGTGAGTTATGCCCTCTTAACATAAATATCTATCATGTTTAAGGGTGGTCGACTCAACTCTAAGGCACCCTTATTGAGACTATTAACACTCTTATTAGGGAAATGAAGTGTGTATTTGTTGACACATCAATTAAAATACTTTTTTTTATAATTTTTCATCATAAAGAGATGGATGGATCTAACCTTTTAAATTGAAATTAAACATATGCTTCAAATTTGATCATTGATGGTGGAAAAAGGAAAGTGAAAGTATTTACGACATAAGGTAGTCAAATAAAAATTTCCATGGTACTATTGGATAATGAGATGGGTAAAATTAACCTTTGTACAATGGAGTATTTCATCATGATCTCAAATATAGAATTTTCGAAAATTCAATGAGGTAACCGAACTTAATTTTGGCTACTTGTAGATATGGGTCTTAAACCAAAATCTGAATCTAACACATTAAAAAATGTACTCACATCATTTGTATAAATTCAACTTTTGGAGTTATAGAAATGCATTGGCACTATGAGTTAGATTGTATTTAAAGAAAAATACACGCGAATTTTAGCAGATAACAAAATTTTAAACAAAGGAATTCAACAAGGTATTGATTCCATTGGTGGAAATCCAATCGACAAAGTTGTATGCATGAATGTAGTAGCAAACATGAGCACCACTGAGGGGAATGGAACTCAAATCCAACTACTTTCCACTGTGGATCTTGATAAAAAATGGTAAATTAAAGTGATGGGACCAGCCCCTACGACCTTCGGCTAAGTGTTAACTATGATGGTTAATGATATATGCATTGATTGGTTTGTTTTATTATATGGTGGTTGGTTGAATTTAATGTGGTGTATTGTTGGCGTGTGGAGATGAGGACATGTGTATAGGTCTCAGCTCTGCTCCTTCCCACTCCTTCTATGACTCGAAACACCAGTTGTTCATTTCATTTGGCATTGTTTGTTTTTCCTGTGCTGCTATGCTGTTGGTGAGGTTCTGGGGTCTGCTGTGCCAGGGTTTACTATGTCATTGTCTTCGTTTTCATTCTGGCTGTGCCTGGTCTGTTGTATGATGTGGGTCTTCGCTTTTGAGTAACACCTCACTTGTTCTATGCTCATTCTATGTTGTTTACGAGGTGTGAAACCCTCGGTATCGGTTCCCTCTCTCGACCTCTAATTGACTCTACTTGTTTTCCCACTTTCAATTTCAGGTCATTTGTTTCTTCTTCATGCATAGTCTTCACAAGTTAATGGTTGTGTTACTTTTGCTACAGGTTGCAGCTATGGGGTCACTCTGCTTCTGGTTTCCTTTCAACAATTTCCTGAAGGTATGCTCTCCTTCTATGCTATTTCTCCTTACTGCACTTCATTTAGGCGCTGACGTCCTCTGCTCTACTCTAACAATGGGAAACTCTGTAGTTGCGACCTTCGGCTTCATGGCTGCACTTGTGGTTTTCTCAAGCTTGACTCTGCCCTGGTAAGTTTCCACAATTCCTGTCACGCCCCGAGGCCTGCGATTGTCTTTCAACTGCACTTGGCGAGGTGCGGCACCACCGAACACTTTCTTTTCACCAATACTTATGTTCATGGACTACGCCTAACCACTTATCTACTTAGTTTGTTTTTCTCAACCAAGTACTTATTATTGTTCTTTTATACTAATGAACACCCATATACATTAATTATCGACAACAACTATAAATGAAGAACACAATTGCATAGTATAAAGGGAGGGGCAACTCCCTGAATAATGAGTCTGCCCAAATTCAAAGTATTATTCAACTTTTCAATGTTTACAAGTATACTTGGGAAACACCAAGTTTCATACTTAGCCAAATTTACAAAGGCCACACCTTCTTTTGCCAACCAAGTTCCTTGTATGAGTTGGGTGGGCGCACCCTCACACAGACCGCCAACCGCACTCCCCAACCAAACTTTGACAAACCGCATTCACCCTTGCACAACGGGCGGGCCACCTCACCCGAGTCACCCTTTCACCCTTGCAGGACAAGCGGGTGACCTCAGCCGAGTCTCCACCCATGTCTCAATGAATGGCGGGCGCCTTCCACACCCACGCCTTCACTCGATACACAAAACTCGCGCTTCACCATGTGCGCTTGCCCAAGAGCAGGCGCATAAGACCTGCACCTCTTTTGCGACCTGCTACACCTTCTGCGCACTTCCTCTTGTATCATCGAATGATAATTGTCCGAGTTGATTTCCGAATGATCCAACGCCTCACTATATTTATATGAGCGGTTGGGCGAGTCGAGCTGCCCAAGCCGACTCGTCCATCGCGTGACAAATGCCCTCACACTATGCCAATTTACAAGGTCGGCCCTCGAACTATTCACCTGAATCACTATAACATGTAAGGTCAGCCCATGGGTTATGTAACTCACTCCCCACACTATAAAACATCATCACTCAACCTTTTGTGTGCATTTTACACTTGTAACTTTACACATTTTTTCTCGAGCTTTTCGCACTTCGCGCTAGTGGTTATGACTTAGACTACAGGTCCTTACATCCTCCTCCACTTGAAGTCATTGTCGTCCTCGACAATAATGCCACCTTGGCAACCATCCACCAAGATCATCATCTCCAACTGTGTCATCCTTGGTCCATGATATCAATTCCTCCACATACTGCAAACATCCTTGCAACATATGTAGAACCACCATCTCCATCATGTGTCGTCCCATCCTATGAACTGTCATCAGATACTCCAACATAATGCCAACATCCATCTGGTACACTACTGGCCCTAATGACTTGAACTAGTCGGGTGATCGGTCCAACTATCATGCTCAAATCATAAAAATGTCCATCCTTATGCCTACACCAGTCTTTCTCAGATTCTGCCACATCCTGGACTCACCAAGAATCTCTCCCATGCGCAGCTCCATGGAAACTCCATCCCATCTGCAACATGTCATAATTCTAATGTTGAACCATTCCTGTATCATCTATCATACCTTCTCAACCTGTTTTATGGACTCATTGCCATGAGCAGCTAATAATGAGCCCCATTTTCTATGTCATCTAATAAGATGTAGAGGGAGTAAATCCTGAAGGCTCACCCTCTCCAATAAGTTCAATCCATCTGTCAGGATTCTCTACCTCCATCCTCTGTGGATATGTAACCTGATCCTCCTCTCGGATATTCGGTCTCACATAAAGCTCCTCATCATCGTCATCCTCAACCTCCTCTAGCCTTCTTGACAAATCAAAGATACTATCAGATAGTGTCCTGATAACCAATGACTACTTGGTAAGCTTTGCCTCAATAGTAGATAATCGCTTACTCGTGTCTTCCATGCACTTCTCATCCCCCATCTGCATCACTGCCAACTTACAATCAGGCCTTGTCACACCAATGGTTGGAACACCAATGGGTACATCTTCCCTTCCATCGTAAATGTACAGCTTCTTCAAATGTGGAACAATCATAGCATCAAATTGTTTCAAGAATTCCATCCCCAGTACAGCTTCATAGTCATCTATCCGCACTATAGTGAAGTCGACTTTCCCGGTCCACTCACCTAGTGTTGTGTCCACTCTTTCAGCTACACCAAGAACACAATTAGAAGGAGAATTCATAGTTTTCATTTGTGCCTTCAGCAATACAAACTTCAGCCCAATCCTTCTCACAATATCTTCACTCATGAAGTTGTGAGTAGCCCCACTATCCACCATAGTGAGTACATCAACACTCCCAATCTTCATCTGTACATACTCCTTAGGATCTCTCCGAGAGACCACCTCTATAGTAGTAGTAGCTCCAAGAATCTACATCATCCCCATAGAAGCTTCTTCATTCTTTGTATTAAACTATGCAATAGTGGCCACCTTCAGTCTTGAAGGAAAATTCTTCACCGTATGTGGTTCAACACATATCCAACACTTGAAGGCTTTCTTCGTCTTCATCTTATCATCTGATTTCGAAGCATCATCCTTTTCCTTCTCTTTCGGCTTATCGGACTTCTTCTTCATCTCATCAGAAGTCTCATCATAATGCTCCACCAATCGATCTACAACAGCAAAAGCTTCCGTAAGTGTCTTAATCTTCTGCCACTTCACTTCATTGCGAGCCCAAGGTTTCAATCTAATAATGAAGTTGAACACCTTATCCCTCTCCACCATGTCAGGAAGTTCCAGAACTGCACTTGCAAACTACCGCTAATATGTTTGTAGGCTTCGTGTTTTCTTTATAAACTTAATATTCGTCCTCGCTTCCCATGTTTCATCTCGAGGATTGAAGTGGGTCTGAAAATCCTTCTTTATGTCATCCCATTAAGTTATGTCATCAACACTACCATTGGAAATATGATCCATCTTCCTTTTCCACCACATCTTAGCATCCTTTGTCAAGAATTGAGCAGCTACCTTCACCTTTATCTCATCATTGGATAAACTCAAGTGTTTGAAGTATTGCTCCATATCCTAGAGAAAGTTGCCAAGAGTCTTCACACTTCTTGTACCATCATAAGATTCCGGTTGCTTGACTTTCACATGAGGAACTCCTCCACCTGAGGTATGCCTCACGACCCTCTTCAACACTGTGATCTCATCTCTCACTTCATCAAGAGATTTCTGCAAGTTCAATATGTCTTCCAAACCTTGATCTCTCACCTCTTCAGTCTCCTTGAATTTTACTTCAAGTTGCATACAAAAAAGATCAGTATACTTGTGTTGAGTCTGGAGTTCATCAAATTCTTCCCTCATCAACGAGTTTTCCTTTAGATCCTTCATGACCAAGTTCATCTTCATAGTCTAGTAAGATTCCAAGTGCTCCATTCTTTCCAACACTTTTTCAATGAGAGTCAGTGAAGCATTGTGGCTAGATTCTCCAACCTGAGATTCACCTGCCATTTTTGATAACAACTTCCTCCCTTGTGATCTAGTATAGACCAGCCACCAGCTTCACCAAGTTCCCTAGAACCTGAACCAACCCTTGTTCCACTTGTATGTGAGACCAGCTTCTTTCACCTGCAAGTACCTGTTTCCACTATCACCAACTTCCAAGTGTGTATGCACTTGCTTCACCCAGCTTCAACCGTGAGCATCAATACCACCTGTCAAGGTGTGTATCAGCTTCAATGCTTCAACACCTGAACCTGTTCACCAGCTCCCTACAACCAGCTCTGATAATCTCTTCCCTGAGCTTTGATACCACCTGTCACGCCCCCAGGCCTGCGGTAGTCTTTCAACTGCACTTGGTGAGGTGTGGCACCATCGAACACTTTCTTTTCACAAATACTCATGTTCATGGACTACGCTAACCACTTTTATACATAGTTTGTTTTTCTCAACCAAGTAATTATTATTGTTCCTTTATACTAATGAACACCCATGCACATTCATTATCCATAGAAATTATAAATGAAGAGCCCAATTGCACAGTATAAATGGAGGGGCAACTCCTTGAACAATGAGTCTATCCAAATTCAATATATTATTCAACTTTTCAATGTTTACAAATATACTTGGGAAACACCAAGTTTCATACTTAGCCAAATTTACAAAGGCCACACCTTCGTGTGCCATCCAAGTTCCTTGCTTGAGTTGGGCGGGCGCGCCCTCACATGGACCGCCAACCGCACTCCTCAACCGAACTTCAACCAACCACGTTCACTCTTGCACAATGGGCGGGCAACCTCATTTGAGTCATCCTTTCACCCTTGCACAACAGGCCGGAGACCTCACCCGAGTCTCCACCCTTGTCTCAACGAACGGCGGACGCCTTCCACACCCACGCCTTCACCGGATACACAAATTTTTTTCTTCACTGTGTGCGGTTGCCCAAGAGTGGCACATAAGACCTACATCTCTTTTGCAACCATGTACACCTCCTATATCACCAAATGATCATCATCCGAGTTGATGTCTAAATGCTCGAACGCCTCGCTATATTTATATGAGTGGTTGGGTGAGTCGACTTGCCAAAGCTGACTCGTCCACCACATGCCAAAGACCCTCACACTATGCCAATTCAGAAGGTCGGCCCTCCAACCATTCGCCCGAATCGCTATAACATGTAAGGTCGGCCCGTGGGTTATGTAACTCGCTCCCCACGCTATAAAACATCATCACTCGACCTTTCATGCACAATTTACACTTGTAACTTTGCACATTTTGGCTCGAGCTATTCGCACTTCGCATTGGAAGTTATGACTCGGACTGCAGGTCCTTACATCCTCCTCCACCTGAAGTCATTGTCATCCTTGACAATCATGCCACCTTGGTAACCATCCACCAAGATCATCATCTCCAATTGTCTCATCCTTGGTCCATGATATCAATTCCTCCACATACTGCAAACATCCCTACAACATATGTACAACCACCATCTCCATCATGTGTCATCCCATCCTATGAACTCTCATCATA
Organism: Pinus taeda; assembly: GCA_000404065.3. Taxonomy (NCBI): domain Eukaryota; kingdom Viridiplantae; phylum Streptophyta; class Pinopsida; order Pinales; family Pinaceae; genus Pinus; species Pinus taeda. Next base: position 12,770 of record APFE030672312.1, read on the forward strand.
TACTCCAACATAATGCCAACATCCATCTGGTACACTACTAGCCCTCATGAATTGAATTAGTCAGGTGATCAGTCCAACTGTCACGCTCAAATCATAAGAATGTCCATCCTTATGCCTACACCAGTCTTTCTCAGATTTTGCCACATCCTGCACTCACCAAGAATCTCTCCCCTGCTCAATTCCATGGAAACTCCATCCCATTTGCAACATGTCATGATGCTAATGCCGAACCATTCCTGCACCATTTGTCATACCTGCTCAACCTATTTTAAGGACTCACTACCATGACCAGCTAAAAATGAGCCCCATCTTCTATGTCATCTAAGAAAATGTAGAGGGAGTAGAGCCTGAAGGCTCACCCTCACTAATAAGCTCAATCCATCTGTCAGTATTATCTACCTCCATCCTCTATAGATATGTAACCCGATCCTCCTCTCGGACATTCGGTCTCACATAAACCTCCTCCTAATCATCATCCTCAACCTCCTCTAGCCTTCTTGACAAATCTAAGATACTATCAGATAGTTTCCTGATAACCAATGACTACTTGGTAAGCTTTGCCTCAACAATAGACAATCGCTTACTCATGTCTTCCATGCGCTTCTCATCCTCCATCTGCATCATTGCTAGCTTACAATCATCCCTTGTCACACCAATGGGTACATATTCCCTTCCATTGTAAATGTACAACTTCTTCAAATGTGGAACAATCATAACATCAAATTGTTTTAAGAATTCCATCCCCAGTACATCTTCATAGTCATCTATCCACACTATAGTGAAGTCAACTTTCTCGGTCCACTCACCTAGTGTTGTGTTCACTCTTTCAGCTACACCAATAACACAATCAGAAGGATAATTCATTGTCTTGATTTGTGCCTTCACTGGTACAAACTTCAGCAATATCTTTCTCGCAGTATCTTCACTCATTAAGTTGTGAGGAGCCCCACTATCCACCATAGTGAGTACATCAACACTCCCAATCTTCATTTGAATTTACTCCAAACTGTTCCTCTCAGGATCTCTCCGAGAGACCACCTCTGTAGCAGCAACAGCTCCAAGAATCTGCATCATCCTCACAGAAGCTTCTTCATTCTTCGTATTAGACTGTGCAATAGTGGCCACTTTCGATCTTGAAGGACAATTCTTCACTGTATAAGGTTCAACTCATATCCAACACTTCAAGGCTTTCTTCATCTTCATCTTATCATCCGATTTCGAAGCATCATCCTTCTTCTTCTCTTTCGGCTTATCATACTTCTTCTTCCTCTCATCAGAAGTCTCATCAGAAGGCTCATGTGAAAGACATGGATTCTTCGAAGAATACATGAGATTCGTGTTGTTCATCTACATGCCTCGAGGTCCCCCAATGCACTAGTGTGCCACGCTGCCCAAAAAATCTATTCACCTTCTTGCTTATCTGGTTGCAAAGATAGGCCATGCTTTCAATCACTATGACTGTAAAGCACTCAACAAAGAAATTATGAAAATATGAAAATCACCCGATGAATCCGTTGAACAGTGTCACACTCACTTTTGTAATATTGCATACTGATTCCGAAAAGATGATATTGATTGGGAATTTCTTAAGGGAATATTTGAGTATCTTCTTCACATATCTGAACCCCACTCACCAAATTACAATGATGGATCTGTGCAAACACAGGTAGGCATAATTGTTGTCACAATTGATTGTCTGCCTTAGCCTCATCAAATAGCTCCACCACGACAGAGTGGTGTTGGAGATCATGCACACACCTCGGTTGAATTGTCACATCCTCCCACCCCATTTGTTGTTGAGATTTGCACAAATTTGGATTGCAAGCCTGTTGGTTGTCACGTGGACTCTTTCCCTCTACCTCCTTCCTTGCATGATGTTGATACTTCAGATTGTACTATCTTGTGTGCGTCCACTCCAGACTCCTCACTTGTTGTGAATGAGGATCAAGCTATTGATGCATTTGGTGTTATGCATCCAACCTACGCCATCATTCACGATGAGTGTGTGCAGGAATCTAAAGAAGAGTCCATGGTGAAGGATGACTGCCTTCTATTCGTGCTTCATTCACTTCATCCTCACATCCCTTGTGATTTTTCCACTGTTGATTTCTCATGTGAAAAATCATTTCCGGATGCTTTTACTTTCGATCATTCACATGACACCTCGGATATCGTTTTATCAATACATTGCAGAGAGGACTCATATTCCTCAGAAAATCCATTCAATCTATCATTTATCTTTCTTGAAAACACAAAGGGTGAACATTTTTTCTTCTCATATACCCCTTTGCCTAATACATCAAATCATGAGGATGCCGAAAAATGTCCTTAATTTTTTTATCTTGCTTTTTGTGATCTATTCACTTCCTCATTCAATAACAATTTTGATACAACCATTGTTAATATATCCAAGACACTAGTCTACGATGATCTATCTTTCCATGAGGTCAAAACCCCCCAGACTATCAAGGCACTTCAGCCCGAGTTGATGGTTATGTCAGGCCCTCGCTATCCTGAGGTTGGTCTCACTTCTGATAAGGAAATTGTTGAAACTCTCAAGGCTCTTCATCACTCTCTTCTTTGCACTAAAGATCAACCAAACACCCATATTTCACTTCCATCACTTGAACTACATGATGCCATCACTCATGCATTGGAGGAATCTTACACAGCAAGCACAACACCCATATTTCACTTCCTTCACTTGAGCTACATGATGCCATTGCTCATGCATTGGAGGAATCTTACACATCAAGCACACATGCACAACACACGTGATCTTCCTTTCTCACGTTTGCTTGCATGTCGCAAGGAAGAGAATGCATCCACTCAACGTCTGCACGCAGTGTAGCACAACATCATGGCAGCACCACAGAATGCATGTCATGCACTATCACTCATCTTTGTTTTGTGGTCACTTGTAAGCTCGGACCATGTTTGTCTTCACTGTTACATCTTTCTTGTTTGCTGGTTTTCACAACTATCTTGTTCGTGAACTTTTCCTTCACCAACATGGGTCAACCAATGTGCTGGTGATTGCATTGGAAGTATCACTTCACGTGAGATGACTCATGTACTGTTAGCTTAGGAGTAGGAGTAGTGTTAGCTTTTGAGTTGTTTTCTTACATGTTTTTTTGCTTACTTGCTTTGTTTTTTTGTTTGTCTTCTTTCTTGTTTCCTTACTTTCTTTTCTTTCGCTTTTTCTTCTACTCTTGCTTTGCTCTGTTGTTTGTTAGTTTGCCTGTTTCGTTTCGTAGGATAGTTTCACATGAAACCACATATGGCTCTTGAAGCAAGCTTGGTAAAGTACAAGAGGCCGTGTGATACTATCACTACTTGGTTATCTGTCATCCTCCCTTTGTATGAAGAACTTGCTACTTTCACTCCGTGATACATTGATAAAAAATACATATTATTCAAAGTGAACCTTAGTGAAAACACAATGCTTGCATGCTAACTAGTGTCACCTACTCTAGTCGGTTTTTTTTTGGGTTAACCCTTGTAAGCTCTGTCAAGTAAAGTAAGGTGAGGAGGAAAACCTTAACAAGAATGTCAGAGATATAATAAACTACTTCTCTACAGGAGCAAACCTCTTATGCTCTCAATAAGTTAGGATCCCTCTTCCACCTCTAAAATGAATAAGTGTTATGCATAGTTACGAAGATAAAAATGAAAAAAATGAAAATGTGAAAAAAGTTTGAAAAAAATGAAAATGAATAAGGAAAAATAAGATAAAGGCTTTCTACACAGAGAGGTTATGCAAGTAACTCCGTCGAGGTACTGACCAGGCTCACTGGCAGTGGAGCCATGCTTGTGTTCCTATGTGACACTGCCGGGGTACTGTCTAGGTCCCCTGGCAGCTGAGCAAAACCAGAGATGAAACCAAGACTCTAGCAATATACCCCTTAACCCCAATAAAAATAACTAGGTTGCCTTGGCTTGGAATGTGTATCAATTGAAAAACAACTTGGTAGATTCTACATCTTAATATCAAGCTAGTGTGAAGTGAAGACGAACTCATAATGGAACAATACTTCCGGAGGTATTAGAATTTCTTTTCATGAACAAGGTCCATTCATAGAGATGGAGTTATACCAGTGCATCGCCAAGAGTTGTAGCAGCTACAACCACCCTCCAAAAATTTTCCTTAGCTTCATTTTGGAGCCTCCCTTCCAATTTTCATATCAGCTTGCCTT
>APFE030672318.1:0-15041 GCA_000404065.3 Pinus taeda
AAAGGCGTTAGCCAGATCGAGCTTTATCACCATTCCTTTCTCTTTTCGCTGGCAACTTGAATGAACTGCTTCTTGCACCAGCACAATATTGTCTAGAATCTTTCTCCCTTTGATGAAGCCACCTTGATTTTCCGGTATGATGTTCGGCAGCATGTTCTTGAGATGATTGGCTATTGATTTGGTGATCAGCTTATAGCTTGTATTACACAGTGAAATGGGCTGGAATCTGCCAAAATCAGTGGCTCCTTTCTCCTTCGGAATCAGGGCAAGGAAGGCCGAGTTGGTGCTGCCTCCAATTTTGATACATGATTGTGAGTTCCTGACCATTCTTAAAAGATCTTTGTTAATTATAGGCTAGCATGTCTGATAAAATCTGGCATTGAACCCGTCTGGCCTAGGAGCTTTATCCGGTTCCATGCAGTCCAATGCCTTCTTGAGCTCCTCCATGTTGATCGAAGCGGCAAGCATAGAGTTAACAGAGTCTTGAACACAGTGAGGGATTAGATCGAAGGGATGGGCTTGGGGGTCTAGAGGAGGGTTATCTGGAGCCGTGTAAAGCTCTTTGTAAAAGGTGAAGGCAACTCTTTTGATGCCTTCAGGATCTTTGATCATGGCAGCTTGGGACCGAATTTCTGAAATAGTTTTGAATTGCTTGCGGGCTTCGGTTTGCTTATGGAAGAAACTGGTATTTTTGTCGCCAGCTTGTAACCATAGATTTCTGGATTTTTGCCTCCAATATTCTTTTTCATCTCTGCTGGCTCTATGGAGAATTTTTTGCAGTTCAATTTCTCTTTGCATCAGACTGTGAGAAGCAACAGAATTCTCCATTGCAGATTGGTGGGCAGCAAGGTTTTCTAAGGATTCTTTTCTCTTGGCAGCGGGTGTTTTCAGAGTTTTGGCCCACTCCTTGAGTCTTCTTTTAAGGCCCCTCAACTTTTCTTCCCATACATAGAATGGGGACCCCAAAATCTGCCTATTCCAAGCTTCTGAAACCATTTCATGGAACCCATCTTGCTGGATCCAAATAGGACTAAATCTAAAGGGTATTGGCCCAAGGTTTCCATCAAGGGAGAGCTCGAGGCTAATAGGTTTGTGATCAGAGGTGCAATTTGGAAGGATTTTATAGGAGGTTGAAAGACCACAAGTAAGAAAAGAGGATTGAATAAGGAATCTGTCCAGATGAGCGGCTATATGATTAGGCCCTAGTCTTTTGTTAGACCAGGTGAATTTCCCTGTAGTGGGCTTGATATCTTCAAGATCCCAGTCTAGCATTATGTCTTCCACCCATTCTCTAGCTGGGTCCCATACTGGGGAACCTCCCTTTTTCTCGTCAGTGGCTAGAGTGACATTCAGATCACCTGCGATAATGATATTTTCTAGATTGTGCAATAATAAAAAGGACTGAATCGAGTTCCAACAAAGTTTTTTCTCCGTTGGAAGGACCAGAGCGTAAATATTGAACATACTTACTTGCTGACCAGAGTCTTTGTGAAGGAGCTGAGTGAAGATCCAGTGAGAACAGTTTTCTTCTTGAATCAACTCATATTTGGAACTGTCCCAGAAGGAGGCAAGCCCGCCAGAGGCGCCCTTGGCACCTACAGCACTTCCGGGACCTTTACGCCAAAATGTCTTGCTAGTTTGGAGGAGAAGTTTATCCTCCATCTTTGTCTCCTGGATAAGAAGGATTTCAGGTGAATGGATCCTGACAATATCTTTCAGGGCTTCTTCTTTCAGTTTGCTGCCTAACCCTCTGCAGTTCCAGGAGACGTACTTCATTATTTACTGGTTTGGAAGGAGGTGGCTCCTTTTGGAGCCTTGCTCTGCTTTCGTCCGGATCTTGTGTTCATCATTCCTTTGAGGGTTTTCTGGGATCCTTGCAGGACGTCCAGATAAGTTTTCTCCTCTCTCTGTTTCTTCTTAGATTTCTGGCCCCTAGCCGACTTGATAGGGGTGATTTGAGAGCCATCTGATTCGGTGTCTCTTTCTTCTAACTCTTCACCCGATTCAGAAGCTAGGCTAATATGTTCCTCAACTCCTTCGTTTCCCCTTTGATCTGCTATAGGTGGGGGAGCGGTTGGGCTTTCTTCGTTTTCTTTCAGTTTGTTCGGTTGATCTTCCGTTTCTTCGTGACTCTCTGTTACTAGCGCCTTTTCACCTGATGGGGTGCCTTCTTTTGTGATTGGGTTGGTCTGAGAGATGGGCTAGGTTTCCCCCATTGTTCCAGTTTTTGTATGATCAACAGACTTTGAGACTGCTTTGCCTTTTTTTATCTCTTTCCATCCTTCTTCTTACACCTTGTCCTTTGCTGGTGCTTTAGGGCAGTTTTGTTGGAAGTGGCCATGCTCATGATAGATTCTGCACTTAAATGGCAATTGCTCGTAGTCCAGTTTCTGGTAGTGATGCCAATCTCCAACTGATAGCTTAACGGCTTCCGGCAGACCAGCTTCCAAGTCGACTTCCACGCAGATTCTTGTGCAGGTGTATTGACCTCTGTTATCAGCTTTGTCTATGAATCGACCCAGCCCGTTTCCAATTTTTTGAAGGGATTGATAGCTCCAGCAGTGTATTGGCAGATTGGGGAGCCGGACCCAAACAAGAACCTCTTTTGGAACATTGACTGAGGGGTCGAAGTCTGGGGTCCATTTGTTCAGGAAGAGGCCTTGGTTCCCCATGAAATACGGGTCATTTCTGAACACCAGATCCCGATCCTCCTTGGTAGTGAATTCGAAAATGAAGAACCCTCTACCGACAGGATAACTGATCACACTGTTTGAAAGTAAGGGCCTCTAATTTCATTGGACCCATTCATCTGTTGATTTTGCTGTAGGCCATCTACCCATAAATTGCCCAACCAGCCCTCTGTCAGCCAAGGCGAGGGCAATTTTGATTGGCTGTTCTTCAGGCAGATCGATCTCAGGTATTTCTTCGAGTTTTTTAATAAATGTTGGGACCTCAGGCGGGGATCGTTTCCTTCCTTTCTGACATAGCAGTTTCCAGAATGCATCTGCTGATGAGATTGGCAGGGGGGAGAAGCCTCTCCGCCCCCAGGAGCTCCCATGGCGGCGTCGGTTCAGAGCGCTGCTTGACCTAGCCGCAGAGAGGAGCGTGCGCAACGTCTGTCTACCAGATGTTATTTTGACAATTTTTTCCAATTTTATAACACTAAAAGTGTTCGTTATAACTGCTGCTAGAAGGTATTTTCCTTGTAATGGAGGGGAGGGGGGCATGTTAAGCTTTATGTGAGCTCCGTGTTAACCCTAAAAGCCCTTACTAAGCCTCGTATATTGAGTAATTACATTTATATTATCATAAATTTAGGTGGTTTATAGCCCTTCACAGTCCCATTTGATAACAATTGTACCCTCTGTCTACTATATATATATATACTAAGGAGACATAGTCTTAGGATCATCAAATATTGTCTAGTTGTACATTGTACTCATTGTAAAGGGAGGTTTCCCCCTCAAACATGACTATAATTATTGGTTTTTTTTTATCACTTTTTAGGTGCAAGGATTATAACATGTCCGACCGAGGACAAATCCTAATGCCATCACCCTTGTTTACAAAGGGTCTCACACCATTCTTGTCATAATTTGTTACCTAAAGTCATAGAAGTAAGATACAATTATATGTATGTATGGGAATTTCAAACCTTTTAAAGGGTATTATATGGGTTAGTAATCGAATTATGCCTATTCCAAATGTTATTTAAGTCCTTAATGGATTAAGATCCTTCAAGCCCCCAAAAAACTTAGTAATGAAGTCTTTATACAATAGATATTGACAATTCCCCATTCCATTCAAATCCATTAGTGAAACACTATAATCCTCTAGCTTGGGGCCAGCTGTGCTTCAATAGTAGAATAGAGTTTGAATAAGACCAATGGTAGTCTTTGGGTAATGCAAAGGTGTAATCATCATTGTTTCCATACTTAGGAATACGAGCTAATATAAGTTAATCCCCATACCATGAATTGCGAGGATTATAAGTAATTCAATGAATAATTTTAAAACTAAACATTAGATGTTCTATTAATACTAAGCCTTACTAAATCTTCTTATAAAACTTAATATGTATCCTATGAAATTTTCTATTAGGGCTAGATTTTTTTCTAAACTCTTGACCAATGTCATTAGCACCAATACCCATTAGCACAATTCACTTATTGAAACACCGAAATCATTATGACTTGCTCATTTACAGAATGTAATATAACATGTATCATTAATTTAGACAAATATATTATATGTATTTATGGCTTGAGAATATCAAATAAAAACCCTTGGAGAGAATTATTTGAAATAAATTTCTCACAATTGAAGAAGGGTGTGCTCTTTTCCACTCAACCATATGCTCAATTATGCCTATCCTTGCCTACAAGTAGCCATCCCCTAGCTAAGCCATGATACCACTAGGGGAAAAACTCACATTCTCAAGAAAATTACTAGATGTGAAAGCCACTCTTTGTCACAAGAAAACCATGGTAGCAACCCTCTACCCACTAAGCCAAGGTTTCCAAGAATTGTTTAGATGCTTTAATAGCTAGTCCTAGTTGCATAATGGAGTTCCTTAACTACTAGTGTAGTCCCAGTCCCACAACGTTCTCCCCTCTCAGTGCCGACTATCCAATCCCACCAGTCTTAAATTTGTAGTTCTCACTTTCCTAGTTTAGGCTTGGGTTTTCCTACCTCAGATTTGCAAGCATATTAAAAATTTATCATGCTCAACACTCAATAATGGACCCCATTTAGTTTTTGTACCACTGGGCATGGTTTTTGGTTGCCCTAGGAAGTTTTATTTTCCTTTAAATACTAGTAAAACACCCACTCAAAAATTTTATTCTCTCTTTTTTACTCATGGGTGCTTTCAGGTCTCACAATACTCTCCATTTTCACTCTTTACATGTTTATCTCTCTCCCCACACTCTAAACAATGGCACCTTTGATCTCCACGTGCATCCCTCGCCTTTATCCAAAGAGAAATATCTTTTTTTTTTTCCCTGTGTTAAAAGGTTTCATGGGCCACAAATAAAAACTTGAGGTTGGTACTCGTTTTACCCTCCTTTGATATTTTTTAGTTGTCGAATAAATTTCTCTGTACTTCCATAATTGTGGGTGGTTGGCTGCCCAACTACCTAGCTCCTTTGAATAATTAATTCTCCAGAGGGGAGGAAAGAGGGAAATAATTTCATTTTCTTTTCTTTTAAATATAATGGGTAGATTTCTATTATATTATATATTTTTCATGGTCAGAACCATTTACATATACGTCTACAAAAACATGCTTCTATGATCTCATTAGCCTCAAAATTCTAGTAAATCCAAAATAGAGTTTTTTTCCTCTTCGAGCCCTCTGGACTAAAATTCTACATTGAAACCTTCTATAGAAAATACAAAATTTACCCAAAAACTAAACATCTTTGCATTACATTAACTACCAGAAAATTTAAATGGGTCTAGAAGGCCCAACCTCATCATCTCCAAACTGAAGCATCGCTTTCCCATGAAACATTCCAGCACTTGATGAAGCATCACCGACCTTCTCCTTTTGCGATAATGCTTTAGATTATGGATTATCAAACTTGAACTCCTGAATCCTTGTGAAGAGGTTGTTGCATATTAGCTCTGCCTTATTTGACAGTATATCTGCCTCCAGACTTGCAAACTTCCTCTTGATTCTTTCTTGTATCCATTCAAATTTTTTCTCTACCAGATTGGCTCTTGCCTCCCTCTCACTTTTGATGATTTCCAACCTTCTAGAGATGAGATAAACTATTCCCATAAACACCTTAAATAAATTCTCCACATATTTCTTCTTCCGATCCATCTTAAGCTTTGGAACTTTCCCCTCATTAGGACTATAAACTCCATATTCAAATATAGGTGATGAATTCACCAGGAATCGAGAGACGAATATGACCAAAAACCAAGAGTTCGCTGCATAAATAACCAATATTCATCACCTCTCTTGAGGTGAGGGTTTGATGGCTCCATTAAAACCAAATATCCACAGATCTAAGATACTTATGTAAACTTGGGATTTTTAATGCACAAGACCAACATGCCTCCTTGTGAATTTAAGAATGATGCAATGTGGGAATACAATTGGCTCTGGAAAATAAATGAACCTAGATGAACACCATTAATACCAAATATTGAATCTGCCCATTTTTCCATCATCCTAGGATTTGTGTGTAAGTTTTAACCCTATACAGAAATTACATGTAAATGAATTCTAAAAAAAGAAAATAAACAATGGGGAGAGCATAACACATAAAACAAATATACATAGATATTTTCCCCTAGATCCAAAACCGAACTACCAGATTGATTTTTGATTATATTCCTTTCAATGTTACAATACATATATATACATGTCGAAGCATCCATAAACCCCAATCCATTAAACCATGGATTAGAACATAACCAGAGTTCCCTTGACTGGATCTACAAAATACCATGGACTAAAAACCATTGCACCCAAAACCATTTGCGAAATCCATGCATAAAACCATAGGTAGGTCCGCCCACCTAATATAGGGTCCAAATATTTTTTTTTCCCAGGGAAGCAGCTGCCGCCCCCTGCATACCCCCGACAACACCCCATGTAATGTTCAAGGAATCTAGTGGAGTTGTCAGCTGAAAGAATATAACACAACCCAACCTTCTTCCACTTGTTGTTTTCTTTCCACAAGAGACCTTAGTCATTGATCCAACCCTGCAACGCCCATTGTTTCTCTACACTAAGAGAACTTCTCAGTGCTCACAGACTTTGTCAATGCATCTGCAGTATTCTTGAAAGTGTCCACCTTTACCAGCAACACCTTTTTGTCTTCTACCATATCCCTGACAAAGTGATACTGAACATCAATGTGCTTTGTCTTTGAATGATAAGCAGGGGTCTTTGCCAGGAAAAACTTACTTTGGCTATCATAGTCTATCCTTATAGCTCATTGTACTAACCCCATAATTGAACACAATCTCTACAACCAAACTGCTTCCTTTCTTGCATGAGTGCTTGCCATGTATTCTACCTCTGTAGTTGACAGTGCCACTACAGATTGTCTCTTACTCATCCAATTGACTGCACCTCCAAATAGGTTAAACACATATCCACTTGTAGATCTTATTTGATCCAGATCTCCAACCCAGTTTGCATCAACAAAGCCATGAATGTCCAAAACTTTGTCCAATCCTGTTCTTCCTTGGTAACACAAACCATAATCACTAGTGCCACACAAATCTCTAAAAACCCGCTTCACTACCGTCCAATGCTCCTTCCTTGGTTTTGACATAAACCTGCTCAATACTCCCATTGCATGTGCAATGTATGGTCTAGTATAAACCATTGCATACTTCAGGCTACCGATTACACTTGCATATGGAACATGGGACATGTCCTTTTCCTCTTCTTGTGTCTTGGGACACTGTTCAACAGATAACTTTACACCTACAGGAATAGGAACCTTCACTGGTCTACTATCCCGCATATTAAACCTCTCTAGTATTGTTTTGAGATACTTCCTTTGGTTTAACCAAAGCTTCCTCTTTTCCTGATCTCGTTTAATTTCCATGCCCAAAATATAGTTTGTAGCACCAAGATATTTCATGTTGAATTTGGAGGACAATTTGGTCTTCAAATCTTGGATAATTTCTTTGTCATTTCCAACCAGCAACATATCATCCACATACAAGACCATATAAATAACACGATCACCAATCAATTTAAAATACACAGAATGATATTCTTTTCTTTTGGCGAAGCAAAGTCCTCATATAAATGTATAAAATTTCTGATACCACATCCTTGGTTTCTGTTTTAACCCATACATAGACTCCTTTAACTTGCATACCAATTCTTTCTTACCCTTCACCACAAAGCCTTCAGGTTGCTTCATGTAGATCTCTTCTTCCAAACCCCCGTGAAGAAATGTTGTCTTCACATCCATTTGTTCTACCTCAAAATCAAAAGAAGCAGTAACAGATAAAAGTAATCTAATAAAAGCTACCTTGGCAACATGAGAAAAATATCACCAAAATCAATTCCTGGAACTTGGGAATAACTTTCTGCTACCAACCAAGCTTTGTATTTCTCCACCTTTCCTTATGCATTCTTCTTCTTCTAGAACACCCATTTGCTTCCAATGGGTTTCCTTCCAGCCGAAAACTCCACCAGATCCCAAGCCTCATTTTTGTGCAAAGAAGCCATTTCATTAATCATGGCCTCTTTCCAGAGTTTTCCATCCTCTGAACCTATTGCTTCCTTCATAGTTATAGGATCATCATTAGTAACAGATAATAAAAAATTTGAACAAAAAGTAGATGGACTATACCTTTCTAGTTGCCTTCTTTCTTGAACTGAACTTCTCACAACCAGAGTTTGTGGCTCTTCATCTTTTGATTCCTTTTCTGCTGTAGAGTCTGATTCTTCCTGCTTTAGCTCAAACTCTATGTTCTTAGGTTCCTTTGGTAGGACTTCATGTTTAATAACATTTTTCACCTCTCTAAACGCCATATCTTGTTTGTACACAACCTTCCTTGTTATTGGGTTCCAAATCTTATAACCTTTTAAACCATCCTTATACCCAATAAAGATGCACTTTTCAGATTTACTATCCAATTGTTTTATTTTCACCTTTGGAACATGTACATATGCATCACATCCAAATAACCTTAGACGTGAAAGAGAAGGTTTCTTACCAGTCCATACCTCTTGTGGAGTCTTATCCTCCAATGCTGATGAAGGTGATCTGTTGATCAGGTAACATGCAGTCTCCATCGCCTCTGCCCAGAATTCATGTCCTAGCTCAGTACCACTGAGCATGCTTCTTGCCCTTTCCATCAACATCTTGTTCATTCTTTCTTCAACTCCATTTTTCTCAGGTGTGTATGGAGTAGTCTTCTTCCTTGCTATACCACACTTCTTATAGAACTCTTTAAATTCCTTCTTGCACAACTCTCTATTGTTATCTGTCCTCAACATCTTTATTCTCTTCTCTGTTTGGTTTTATACCAGAGCCTTAAATTCTTTAAAATTATCAAAGACTTCAGGTTTCTTCTTGAGGAAATATATCCATGTATTCTTTGAGAAGTCATCTATAAATGATACATAGTACATAGACTTACCCAACGATGGAACCAACACATGTCCAAACACATCACTGTGCACAAGCTCTAATATTTGTTTCTCCCTCTTACCACCAGATGGGAAACTCACCTGATTGTGCTTCCCATATACACAATTTTTACAGAAATCAAAATCCAGAGAGCTATTAAACATAATTTCTACCAAACCTTTACCATGAAGTATTTGAAAGCCCTTCTCTCCAATATGTCCAAGCCTTTGATGCCATTTCTCTAGAGATAACTAGATTTTCTGCTCCACTTTTAGGAACAACAAAGTTGTTGTACCCATTAATAACAGTGCTACCTTGTAGCTTGTAGAGAGTTCCAATCCTAACTCCTTGCATCAATACCAACGCTCCTCAACCCATCTTGCAGGTATCTTTCTCAAACATTGTTTTTACACTTGCATCATCCAACTTGCTTACATAAATCAAATTTCTAGCTAATGCAGGAATATGCAAAACAACTAGAAGTGTTCTAATCCTTCCACCTTGCAAATTCAAATTGAATTTTCTGCGATCAATGATTCTATCCTTCTTGTCATCTCCTAATAAGACATCACCACCATCATATTTCTCACACTCGCAGAACCACTCTCTATGGGGAGTGAAGTGAAAGGATGCACCTGAGTTAATTAACCATGCCTCATGATCTACATGTGTACTTGAAGAAGAAGCCAAGTACACATCCCCACCTTCATCTTAGGTGCTTTTCACCTTTGCAGAAGGAGCATCATTAGACCCTTTCCTTTCTCAGGAGATTTAGATTTACAGTTCCTTTTGTAGTTCCCTTCTTTTCCAATTTTCCAGCAAACCTTTACAGGTTTTCATGGAGATTTAGATCTCCTTATAGATTTAGATCTCCCACTTGAGGACTTATTTTTGTTTCTGTTTTGGGACTATCCTTGTACAGACAAGGCATAACCATTCTAGCTCTCCATATTTTTTCGTCTCATCTCCTCCATCAGCAAGGATGAGACTATTTCATCAAATTGCAAGGTAGTTGCATTGCTACCTATTGCAACAACCGGACTATCCCACGAATCTGGTAGAGAACACAACAAGTTGATGCACTTATATTCATCTGCAATTTTAATATCAATAGATAATAACTGGCTTACCACAGTATTAAATGCATTCAAATTATCTGTCATCGAATCTCCATCTTCCATCGTTAGGTTATACAATTTTTTTCGTAGGAACAATTTATTCACCAGATACTTAGATTGGTACAAAGTCCCTAACTTTTCCCACAAAGCCTTCGTCGTAGCTTCCCCTGATACATTCAACAATACTGAATTTGAGACATACAACCGTATTGTGCTTTTTTCCTGTTTATCCAACTTCTTCCAGTCTTCATTGGACATTTCTATTGGTTTAGTACTCGGATCTACTGCGATCCACTGATCTTTATCCACCAACAAATCCTCCATATTGAGTTTCCATAACTCTAAAGTCTGACCATCAAATTTCTCTATCTCTATCTTTCCACTGCTCGCCATCTTCTTTCACGACAAGAATCGATCCTGCAGATCTCCCACTGAACAAGGTCTACCACAGGCTCGAGCAAAACCCCTAAGTAGTAAAGGTGTCCCCTTGAAGCCAAAACAACTTTGATACCAAATGTAGGTTTTAACCCTGTACAAAAATTACTTGCATATGAATTCTAAAAGTAGAAAATAAACAATGATGAGAGCATAACACATAAAACAAATATACATAGAGAATTTCCCCTGGATTCAAAAACAGGGACTACCATATTGATTTTTCATTATATTCCTTTCAATGTTACAATACATATATATACATGCCAAAGCATCCATAAACCCAAATCCATTAGCCCTATATTAGAGCATAACCGTAGTTCCCTTGACCAGATCTACAAAATACCATGGACAAAAAACCATCATGCCCAAAACCATGTGCAAAATCCATGCACAAAACCAAAGGTAGGTTCGCACACCTAATATAGGGTCCAAAAGAAATAATTTCCCAGGGCGCTACCTCGAACCCCATACAAGGGAGCTACCACCCCCTTGTATATCCCCTAGCAGGACCCAACACAACGTACAAGGGGGGCTATCGCCCCCCCCCTCATGCATGGGCTAGTCATGGAAAGAATATAACACAGCCCAACAGTGTGCTTGGAAGGTAGCGCGAGGTACTCTGGATTACCATGTGAAATACAACTTTCATGATTGCCTTCAACTGGATAAATCTTTTTATGCATTGAATTCCAATGTTCATGTGATGTTGAACTAATGTAGACCCTCTATTCAAGAGATGACTGACATTAATGATCGTGTTTCCCATATGTAAACAATGTTTATGCTAAGGCACAAGAGAGAAACTACCTTGTTCATTATTTATTAAAAGGATTCTAGGATCAAGCACCACCCCATCATTAGCCATTTATTTGGCATGCTCATTAAGCTACCAAAGAATATGAAAAAGAAAGATTTCTTCAAAATTTTATAATTGCAATGTTATTCTTCTTACCTGAGATGGGAATGAAGAGTCTCAGCTTGAGATTGCCTCAGATATCATCCTCATTATAATCATCAAATCCCCAAGGATTTTAACCCTTCTTATTCCTTTATTTTTAGTGATATTTAGGCCTTTCCATAATGCTAAAAATATTTCTTGATTGTTTGATGTTGTGCCTAAACCCCAAGGAAATCTAGTCTCTTAATGTTCTTCGAGGCAAAACATTACCCCTCTCCTATTTTTTTTTTTTTTTTTTTTTTTTTTTTTTTTTTTTTTTTTTTTTTATATGGCTTTTTGGCTATGGTTGTTTACTATATAAGTGAGTTGAATTCCACAACTTGCTCACTGATTCTCACTTGGGGTATCATTGCTAGTACTAGTGTCCCACCCTTTAATCAGTCATTAAAAAAAATTCATTATTTAATAAAATAGTTTCACATCATTTATATTTTATATGTGATAATTAAAAAATTGTCAAAATATATATGCCATGATTTATATTGACATTGGGCCATGATTATGACTACAAATTGAGGGTAACATTGGGGTGTTATAGTTGTAGAGCACATCAGTACACTCGATACCATAAAGTGTTACTCAAATGCTACTTAAAAGTACATGACTCCACTCTAAGCCTTGCCAATGAACACAAAATATATTGGATTTTCTGCAAATAATATGCAACATAAAATCACCTTTTGATTCAGAATAAGACCAAAAATTTCTTCTTATTGACTAAGAGCTCATCTTCCTCAAGTATAAAGAAATAGGTTAACAATGCAAGACCCAAAGACATTTGGCAAAGTGAAAGTCTACCCCATTACTAACCACTAGAGAGTCATTTCAAGTGGTGTGGTTTTCATTAAATAACAAGAATGAGTCAACCCACATGTATAGATAGAAGCCAATAATGACTATTCTCACTATTAGTTGACAATGAAGTTATAGTGAGTTTTGTCAATTTAAAAATAAGAATAAAAGGACATAAATTTAATTGTGCTAAGAGGTGCCCTACAATATAGATGATATGTTGTAACATAATGTTAGAAAAAAGGAAATTATAGAAAATACTTACACTAAATTAAAAAAAAATAATTAAAGGAAAAATATAGAAATCCACCTTAAAGAAAATTTAAAACATTTGAGAGATTTCCACCTCAAAATTTGCGTTAAAGAAAATTCCAAACATTTGAGAAATATGCACCTTGAAATCCCTCTCAATACTTCATAGAAGATAAATCTTCAACAATTCAATATTAGCAAGTGCTGACCATAGTCCTTGCCACTAGGTGGATGTTATTTTTTTAGAAAAATTGCACATTGATATATGAAATGGAAAAGTTAGTTACCTACTAAGGGATAAGGATTTGCATAAATTTTTGGTGGGTAGTAACCACTACTAAGTTTGCACATTTACACTTTTACTCCTACATGTTAAAGCATTGTTGAAAACATAAATAATCGTAGGAAATAACTCTTGGTAGGTATATTTATTTCCATCTTGTTTCTATTCATTTTTTATGCAAATACTTGCTTAAATTATGGTGGGAAATAATGGATGACAAATAGGTTATTTACCTAAGTATGAACTAATTTCAAGGATTTTAATTTTAGATGGTTTTCCTTTAAAATTTAATAATAAAAAATCATTACACAAATATTTAAAATCATGGCAGCAAAAGGATGATATCAATCAGGGATGATTATGAGGGCTTGGAGAAGAGAATGTAAATATAAATATGAGAAAGTGTAATCTGTTAACCTAATCTTAGGAGGAGCAAGTTAAGATCATTCTGATCCATCTCCATGCCATAATTTGTCAGAAGATGTGAACCATAATCTACCCTACTATTTCCCATGATTGGATAAGAAGGTTGTGAGACATAAGTTAATATCCTCATGGGCACTAAACAAATATTTAGGGTAAAATTTTTCCCTTTATTTATTGTAGATTTTTCAAAATGCCCATGCATAAATGAATAGTAGTCATGATTTTTACTAGTTTAAGTTTTATTTTGACTCAAGAACATTTTTTGTAGTCCATGCTTTTTTAATTGAATGGTTATTGTCCTTAAATCCAATTTCCCCATTTATTTTAGGAATATATATCTCCCTAAGATGCTTATATTTACGTCATGGCTATGCAACTTGAGATTTCATGCAAAATAAACTGCTTTCATGTATTAGTATTATTCCCCTTGGTAGTTCTCTATTTTAAAAGAAAAAGTTGTTTCAACTAGGAATTTCAATTTGGTCTTGTATTATTATGTAAAAACATATTGCAATTGGTTTGAACCAGTGCTGAGATAGGTGAAGTGTAACAATGGTGTATATGAAAAAAATTCATAGTCATACTCATTAATATTCAACTCTACACCGCATAAATAAAAAGTTATGAATTTCAATCTGTGCCACATAAACATAAGGATTGAAACCCATTGTAATCATATTGTAACAATATTTAATTTTGTTAAAGCTTAGGTATCCATCACATCAATTAATTTGGAATGGAATATATTGAGATGGAGAAAATTCTTGTAAATAGCCATGACATCAAATCACTTGGAACCTAATATTTAATATTTGTGTTCATTGTTTGTTAGAAAAGTTAAGAAATTTATTTTTAAATCTATCAGAGATGTCACAGATGTAATAATTGAAAAAGTGTGGCTACCAATTCACCTAAGAAAATTTTTCTCTTTGCATAAACATTACAACCCAAGAAAATGAAAAGTATTTTCCTTCTAATAAAAGTGATCTTCACATTGTCTATTCTAGCTCCTAGAGACAACCCTTGAGTTGAGTAAAGGTCAGTGCCTAGGACATCTTAGTCTCTCTTGAAGATAAATCGGTGCAACTCAAGAGATGAATGTAAAATGATTTAGATTTTGGTTCCATTACCTTTCTCAGAGGTAGATTCAGTATACACATGAACAAGATATCATTACCAAGAATAAATGTTTAGGCCTGGTGGCTGACAAACAGGGAATACAACTTAACTTTATCATCGTAGTAAGGATGAAAAGGAGAAATATAAGGAGGGAACCTAGTGTAGAGGGTTGGCCAAACAAAAAATTCTATGCAATAAATGCCAATAGAATCATGAAAAGATAAAAGGAATGAAGTACATAAATTATAGAGCACATTTTAAGGTTTTAAACTCAATATCTCACAGGTACTATATGCTATGAAATAACATAGATTAATCTACAGACTCATAGGTACCATATGCTATCACATAAAATTAGTAAATCTGTAATTTAAGAGTGAATCCAACAACTACAATTACACAATTTCTGAAGAAGCAAATACACAGAGGTAGAAAAAATACTACATATCCCAATGTTTGGAATCACCATATACTTCTTCATTAGTCGTCAAGAATGAAGTACATTGTCATAGGTTCAAACTTGAGAAATTTACAAA
>APFE030672332.1:7218-57435 GCA_000404065.3 Pinus taeda
TGCAAACCAATATATACTTCTTTTGTTTAGATGGTGGATTAATAGGTCCAACGAAATCTAAAGCCCATTTCTCAAAGGGTTCGATGAGTACCTGTGGCTGTAATGGCATTTCATTTGAAAGAATTGGTCTCCCAACTCTTTGGCAGTTGTCACACCTTCTAACATATTGCTTTGCATCTTTGAAGAGAGAAGGCCAATAATATCCTAAAGAAAGGATTTTATAGGCCGTCCTCTTGTCAGCAAAGTGTCCATCGCATGGTTCATCATGATATTCCTTAAGGATGTCAGGCATTTCATCTTCCCGAATACATCTTCTGATCACACAATATAGCCCTGTTTTGAACAATTCATTAGAAATCCATGAATACTTTGAGCTCTCCTGAATGATTTTCCTTTTCTCATTAGGAAATAAGTGTGGAGGTAGCTTCCCTGTCACCAAATAGTTAGCAATATCTGCATACCAAGAAGTTTTAGTAGTTACTGCAAACAGATATTCATCTGGAAACTTATCCTCTACGGAAGAATCTTCGTTAGTATTTTGGATTCTAGACAAGAAATCAGCTACTGTATTTTGTTTCCCTGGTCTATCTAACACAGTAATATTGAATTCTTGTAAAAGTAAAAGCCATCTTGTGACTCTGCCATTGGTAACAGGTTTGTTCATGAGATATCTAATGGCAGAATGATCAGTATGGAAAAACGTTTCATAGCCTGTTATATAGTGTCTAAACTTGTTAATTGCATGAACAATGGATAAGAACTCTTTTTCAGTCACAGTATAATTTAACTCAGTGGGAGTCAAATTTTTACTGGTGTAATAAATGGCATAAGGAATTAAATCCTTTTGACCCAACATAGCTCCTAGAGCTGTGTCTGAAGCATCTGTAGAAATATGGAAAGGAAGTTTCCAATTTGGTCCTCTCAAAATGGTTGCTTTAGATATTCTAGTTTTTAAAGCTTCAAATGCAGATTGACAACCAGGATCCCATTTGAATTCGCAGTCTTTTGTGAGTAATTTAAAGAGAGGAGAAGCTATTTTGGTGAAGTTTTCAATAAATCTTCTATAATAACCAGTAAACCCAAGAAAACTTCTTACATCTTTTTGACTATTTGGAATCGGTAACTTGGAGATAACTTCAACTTTTGATCTATCAACCTTAATTCCATCTCCTGAAATATGGTGACCTAAAACAATCCCTTCAGTAAACATCATAAAACATTTCTCATGACTTAATGAAAGGTTTCTCTCCTTACACCTGATAAGAACTTTTTCCAAATTCTCTAATGCCTCTTCAAATGAATCACCATAAACTGTAAAATCATCCATGTAAACCTCTACACAATCATGAATTAGATCAGAAAAAATTCCTAGTACTGCCCTTTGGAATGTTGCGGGTGCATTACATAATCCAAAAGGAAGTACTTGGTAGGCGAAAGTTCCCCATGGACAAGTAAATGTGGTCTTGTCTTGATCTTCAGGTGCTACCTGAATCTGATTGTAACCACTAAAACCATCCAAGAATGAGAAATACTTTTTGCCTACTAAAGTATCTAATACTTGATCAATAAAGGGTAAAGGAAAGTGATCCTTCAAGGTTGCTTTGTTCAATTCTCTGTAATCAATGCAAACCCTCCATTTACCATTCTTTTTAGGTACTATAACCAAAGGGGAAAACCACCAGCTATCTGAAATAGGGTAAATGAAGTTTACATTAAGTAACTTTTGGAGCTCTTCTTTCACTATCTCCCTAAGGTTTGGATTCATCCTTCTTTGAGGTTTTTTGATTGGTCTATTGTTTTCCTCAATGTAGATGTGATGAATGCAATTCTTAGGATCAATACCTTTCATATCGGTATACTCCCATGCAAATGCAGTAGAATGTTTTTGCAAGATTTTGGTTAGCTCCTCTTGTTGTGATTTTTCCAAGTTTTTGTTGATATTTAATGTTTTTCTTGGAAAGATCTCAATGGCAGAACTACCAAGCTCTTCCATAGAGAAAAGAGACATTTGTCTAGATGATAGACACTCTATGCCAGAATCCAACTGAAATTGTGTGGAGTCATATTCTGAAGATGGTTCAAAATTTTCTAATGTGTTTAGAATTTGACTATCTTCACTAATCTCATAAATGGTAAAGATAGGTTGTATATTATCTTCATCGTCAATCCATTCATTATCTCCTATTTCTGTGATTGCTTTTGCTAGAGGATACAGATTGAACTTCTTTGTCGAATTACCATCAGAAATGTACATATCCCCTGACGTACAACTTATGAAAGCATCAGGTGTGGCTAGCCAAGGTCTTCCTAAAATAAAAGGATGTCCACCTAAATTACTCTTGGGAGTTAAAATCATGAAATCCACTGGATATTCCCAGGAGTCTAAGGAGACTGAAATGTCTTCTAATACACCATCTGGTTTAATAATTGAGCGATCTGCAAGTTGTAATAAAGTAGGTGTAAAAAGAAGATTAGGAAGTTTTAGATGTTCCATAATCTGCCTACTCATAATGTTGATAGCAGCTCCTAAATCAATCAAAGTGTTTGGAATTTCTACCCCATTGATAGTAGTTTTAACGATTGGACTACCAGGGTCTACATACTTCTGCATGGTAACTTTTCCCATCATGATATCTGCAAGTTTTCCTACCAGGTGGATTTTTCTGGTATCTTTTGGTTTCCTTCCTGGTCTTTTAAGACTTAACTCCTTTATTGTCTTTGCTAGAATAGGAATTTATTTAATGGCTTGTAACAAGGGAATCTTGATACAGACATTCTTCAATTCATCTAGAAAGTCATAGTCAGGAAACAAGATTTGTTTTTCCACTCCTTTGTCAATTTGTAACCTTTCAGGAAAAGGAGGTGTGGATGAAGATGCAGGTTGCTCAACTATAGGAGTTGTGGGGGTTAACTCTTTTTCTTTTCCTTTTTGAGTGCTTGGGTTTTGAAGAGATGCTTCAGAACCCTTATTGGCTTCAAGAGAATCTTCCTCATAAATGCTTTGCTTTTGAACATATATAGAAGGTTTATCCAAAACTCTACCTGATCTGAGTTGTACATCATTGAGAGGAACAATCATATAGGTAGGAAATTGAAATTGTAGACCTTCCATCATAAAAGCATTTTGAGGGTTTTTACTATTAGGGTTTGGCAATGGCTGAGAAGGAAGTTGATTTGACTTTTGTTGAAGCAAGAGTTGAGAATTTGAATTCTATTGAGAGGGTTGTTGTTGATGAAATGGCAATGATAGTTGTGGATTTTGATTTGGAAGTTGTGGAACTTGTTGATTTTGAAAAGATGGAGGATATTGATAGAATTGAGCAAATCTCCCATAAGGATTTTTCATACCTTGCATCCATGATTGAAAAGGATCTTGAGGTTGGGACCAAGGTTGTTGCCAAGGATTCCAATTTGGTGGGGGTTGAAAATTCATAGAGTTGTTAAACCCTTGATTTTGTTGCCCCTGCCAAGGTATCCTTGCAACAAAACAGAGAGACTCAATGGTACTTGGATCTTCCTGAAAGACATCTTTGAGGCCAGGGATTGAAGGACAATCCTTGGTCTCATGATTCTCTGAGCAAATTACACATGTCTCTACAACTTTTGCTTCCAAGGGCCATTCCCTTAGAGCATGTTTCTTTCTACACTTTGGGCAAAAGATGGCCAAAGCCTCAGCTTCTGCTTTCTTCTTATTGTGAATCTTAAGAGTGTCTAGTTGTTCACTAAGACTCCCTAAGATTTTAGTTTTGAATTCATCAAGCATGTTGCCAATCTCAGCCCTACTTACTGATCCAGTTGCAGATTTGTTTGCTCTGAGGAGAGAAGGATCTCTAGGCCCTTTTTGAGTTTTAGATTTCCCCCTTGAGAGATGGACACATAGTTCTGCTATATCATTGAGTGAAAGTTAAGATATATATCCCTTCCCCATCATGTTCAAAATGTCTATCCATTCATCTCTAATGGATTTGAACAGAAGGGATTTTAAGGTCTCCTCATCTAAGTTGTTCATTTTTGCTCTTTTCAGGTTATATTGAAATCTTTCAAGTAAATCCTCCAAATTTTCATCTTCCTTTTGCACCATTTTGAATACCTCATCCTTGTGGTTGGTGGGCATACAATAGTCCAAGTACCTATCCAAAAATGTTTGTTTCATATCATTCCAAGACCTAATGGATTGAGTGAGTAATCCCATGAACCACTTCAGGGCTTCTCCTTTCAATGTTGAAGGAAACAGTTTGAGTTTTTGAGAGTCTTCCAGATAATCATAAGTTCGATAAACGACTTCAAACTCAAATAGAAATGTTTCAGGGTCCTCATTCCTCATCCCATGGAAGTTTGGGAGGACAGATGGTGAGATGTTGTTCACAGTGGCTCGGGAATCCTCATCGACTATAGGAAATCCAAATGAGTTATATCCATCCCTATTTCCCCCAATGTTACCTCAACCTCCTCCATTGTTTCCTCCTCCTCCTCCTCTACCTCTACCCCTACCAAATCCAGGTGCTCCTTCTTCTGTCATGGTAGTTTCCCCGGAGACTTCAGAGTTTTCCGGTTCCTCTACTAAGGGTGAACGAGAAGGAATTTCTCCCTCTTCTTCAGATGATTCTACTTCTTCAATTACAATTTGTCCTCCTATGGAAGGAAGGAAAGGATCTCTTTCTAATTCGAATTCAATAGATGGTGTGGGAGAGTCAAATACTGCCTCTTGAATTCCAGGAATCCTAGAGCTAGGAGTATGAGTTGGAGATGATGGAGGTGTCTCTTGCCTATTTCTTGAAGTAGATGGAGTTGTGAAAATCGAACTCTTGGCTCTAGCTAAAAACCTTCCCCTGGAATCTCTTGCTCTATGCATGTAATTTTTTATTTTTCTTCAAGTCAGGTTAATAATTCTCTTTCTGATCTTCCAGGTCACTCTAGGTGCAAGAAGAGAGCATACTCAAGAAAACATTAAACCAATAACTTTCTCTTTTCTGATCCTCCAGATCACACTAGGTGCAAGAGGAGAGCATACTTTGAGAGGTTATTAATTTTCCTTTCTTGAAATTTTCTTGTTTTTATATTTTTTTTTTTTAGAAATTGGCTACGTAATTTTCACTTCCCCGGCAACGGCGCCAAAATGTTTGGTCAATTTAGTGTTGTCTAAATTTCTATCATAAATTGTCAAACCGGGGCTCGTAAGCTAATGAAGTGAAGTGTACAATATATACTTAAGCAGCCTTTCCTAGTTCTTTTGTCGTTTTTATTTTATGTCTAATTTATCTTCCTAATGTGATGTGATGAAGTTATAAACAGGTGAGTGAATGTGTGTGTATGTTGCGATTTCTAAATGCTTCTTGAATTTTAAAGAGAAAACTTGAACAATAACTTGAAATGTAATTAAAGCTTCGAGTGAAAGTAAAGCATCAAACAAAAAGACCAATGGCACTAGTCCAATACCTTTACTGCTGATAAGAATGAAAATGACATCTATATTAACTCAGCTGAAAGCAAGAACACTACTCTAACTCCTCTATTGAATCTAAAGCAATGCAAAAATTAAGTGACAAATCACACTACTTAATTCTCCCTTAACATTCTGCCTTTAGCTAAATTGATCATGTGAAAAAGAGTTAGGAGTGAATTAGCAATATGAGTCTAAAACTAAATAAACCAAGCTGCAATTAAATGATGTTTTGGTCCCATAAAAGTTAGTGAATCATGATAAAAAGAACCATCAAGAGATTAGCAACTTGACAAAACTTGATAAAGTAAACTAGGCAAGGAAACTAACTAAGCAAGGAAACTAATGAAAATCAAAGCGAAAGTCAGCAGTTTAGATAAGACAACTTCAGATGCCACTAGTGTTAGAAAGAAGGAAAAGCACACTGTCTCGGGCTCCTAACAAAGCTGTAAAAACACACACTGATCAGTCATGAAAAGTACAGAAACGTAAAGCAGCATGATTCAAACTGTACATTAATATACATGGTGAATTAGAGAAAAAAGAAGGAATGTAGGAAAGCAAATTTAAAAACTACTGTACAATGGTTGTAGCAGACAGGGGCCCTCCATCCACTTCAACCAATTAAAAAGATCAGCTACGCAGGTAAGAACAGAACTGTCTTCTTGGTATTAAATCAGCACATAACAAAATACAATGGGGTGCATAAACGCTATGTAAAAGAGTCTTGAAACAGAGTTTACAACAGCAAAAGACTAACTTCCAAATTCTCCTCAATCAATGTGTAGAAACGCTTTATTTATAGCAGGAACACAAACTGATCTGTGCGTAAACTAAGCTAACTAAAAGCTATGCAAAAGACACGTTCAGCAACACCGTGCACGGATTTAGGAAACGGTCATCATGGTTGATAAATCCGCTGTTGGATTCTTGTCCCCTGCAGTCTTCGTGGCTAAAGAAGAGGCCAGCTGTGACTTTCGTGTTCCACCTGAACACGCAGAGCCGTGCCACAGTTTGCAACCTTGCCGTTTGACCAGAGTTACCTCCACGTTGACCAGGGGTGTAGACGGCCAGTTTGGCTGAGCTGACAGCACACGCACCATGTACACAGTCATACAAACTTGCCCATGTGGCTCTTTCAGCTGGAGGACACCTGGATCATAGCAAACAAGAAAATGGCTGCAGAATCTGGGATTGGCTGCGGAATCAGAGATCGACTGCGGAAACCCTGTATCAGTTGCGGAATTGCAGCGCTTGAACCAAAAATCTAAACCAACAGTCAATCATTAGCACAATTAGCAAATCATGTTAAAAAGTCCTATAATGCAATGAATTGAACAAGTTGATGAAGGAAATGATGACAAAAGAAGGAAATGAGTAGGAAAAGGCTGTTGGGAGGATGGGTAAATGAGTGCAGGTTTGAGGCTCAACAGTCATATGGTGTGATTGTTTTTGTTTCCTTTAGTTGTTGATCTGTAATATGTTGAGCATGCACTAGTGTTTATTTTCAGTATTTACATTGTAAATAACTTGTCAAGTAACATAACAAGTAGGTAGGAATAAATCAGATAAAGTGCATGGAGGGTTTCTCACTAAGTAGATTTAGAAACTTCAACATAGATCAATATTCTTACACAGTTAAGATGATTGCTAGTGTTGCTGTGTTGTGATGTTTTGAAGACATTCTCTTCAGTGTTGCTATGTGCTAGGCCACAAGCCATAGCACCATAGCAAGGGTTAACTTGGGACTGCTGTCTTAGGACTGTTTGGAGATTGTTTAGATCAACTATTCATCACAGTCAAGGGAGTTTGGCGTTGCAACTAGAATTGCTGGAGTACCTAGCAATTTGAGGAATGTTGCACCAGGATATGCTTCAGCATGATTGAAGACTGTCATAATGATGTACCTTCTATTGCTGTCATAAACTCTCAGATTTATGTATTTGTACTATCTCTCTCTCTGCTGAACTATTGAAGAATATAAGAAGAATTGATCAAGGGTTTCCCCACATTGGGGTTTGTCCCTGCCTGGTGCCACATCTTGTGTCCTCGTGTCTTGGCTTGTCTTTTGCTGTTTATGTTTATGTTCTATATGCACTTTACTATCATGCTGATGTGATTGCTAATCTGAATATTGTCATTGAGCTAATATGGAAAATTGAAGTAAATTGCTCTAAGCATAGAACACACCTAAATTGATCAAAGGGTTTCCCCAGATTGGGGTTTGTCCCTGGATGGTGCCATATCTTGTGTCCTCTTGTCTTGGCTTGTCTTATATTCTTTTATTTATGTTCTATCCGCATTTATTGTCATGCTTATGTGATTGTTGATCTGGAAATTGATATTGGGCTAATAAGGAAATTGAAGTAAATTGCTCTCAAGCATAGAACATACCATTGTTATATAAAATTAACACTTCTCCACTATTCAACTTGAGGAATTTGACCCTTACCCAACGCTTAAAATAGGTGACCTTGCAATTCTTTTGTGGGCAATCCCTTGTAGGAATGGAGGCACTTGGGTCGTTAGAACTCTAGGGTAGGTATCGTTAATGAGGCCTTAGCCTCCTTTCCATGGACTTCTTTTTACAACCTTGTGTAAGACCCGTCCCAAAACAATTGAGGAGAAGGATTCATCTAAATTAGGCATCTTAATTAAATCTCACCTAACTTAGTCTTGCATTAATTCTAACTTTCTCTTATTTAGCATATTGTTAACTGTGAGCATATTGTACATCACTGTTCTTGTACTTGTCTCTTAATTTCCTTGCTCGTTTTCCTTGTGATATTGTCATATTTTATTTGAGCATCTCTTTGGAATAAAGTGCAAGTTTCTTCCATTTTGCAAGTTACATTGTTCTGCTCATATTTTCAATATTGTCTCGTCTTGTATTAACACTTTCTTGCAACATTGTTGTTACTTTAACTTGAGATATTTATCTACTTGCAAGTATCTTGATTTACATTGAGCATTGTTTTAAGGCACTTGTCTATCATCTTTATATCTCGTGTTTTCCTCATTGATCTTAATCGAATCCATCTTACACACATTGCTCATAACTAATATCACTTGCTAATCTGAATCAAGTTGCATTAACAATAATTGCGTTCCCTCTAATCCTCTAGTACTCGTTGTTCCGACAAGTTTCCCCTTTCCATTTGCCTTTAGGGACTATCCCCCTTAGCTTGTCTAGGAGAGAGCTTAAAAGAAGTGACTGTTGAAAACTATGACTAGGTTCGGTCTTCATAATGACATGTAATTGTGATTTTTATGTGATTGATGTAAAGAAAAAAAATAAAATTATTATTGTAATACTTGTCTCATAGGTTCATGAGTAAGGGATTTTATTTAGTGATGGCTCCCATTGAGAGCCTCTAGGTTTTGTCATCTAGTCATAAAAGTCAATATTGAGTCAATGTCATGTATGAAGGACCCTTCTTGGGCATGTTACAATTTTATATGAGTCATAAAATGTATAAGAAGGCCCTCTAAGACCAAGCAAAGACACCTCCTTCAAGTCGGCTTCAAATTGGATTAAATAATTTCCTCAAGTGACATGTTGGCTCACATCCAAGTCAAGTCGACTTATTATAGGCTCCAACCACTATAAATAGGCAGCTCGGCCTAATTTGAGAGGATATAATTTCGGTGAAGCAGGTCTAAAGTTAAGTAGTGCGAAGGTGACAAAGAAAGAGCCTAAGAACTAGCGAGGAAAGAGGAAGAAGTTACGAAGTGTTCCAACATTATTTTGGGACTTTTTTGGGCTAAGGGATCTCCACATATGCGAAGATATTGATCTGTCTATTGCAGCAAGGAGGCTGAGAAGGTTACAAGTATCAAAAGGTAATCAAGTTGGGTGAAAGACAAGTAAAAGAGAAGTCGAGTTAAAAGGAGGAAGTCTCCTTCTAGAGCGAAGAAGATATAAGGTAAAAGTTGGTCATGTTAATGTGCTAAGGGTTTCTGAACTATAACCAAGTAGTATAGTGTTGAACCAAGGGACCGAAATTCTAAAGAGTAGCCAAGAAGGACAAAGTAGAGGTTTGATCATTGTAGGAAGAATCTCATCAAGGAGGATTTGTGTCTTGGTCTTGGAGTGGCAAATAGGTCTTGGTATTCGTCAATTGAAGTCTCTATAAGAAGAAGAATTTGTGTGGGTTTTCCTCTCAAGTGGGAGAGATTTGGCCCTGGCGAATAGCTTACATTTTGTGTCTCTTGTCTCTTTATTGTTTATGCATTAGTAATTGTTTTATGAAAGAAGAACACAATAATAATCTAAAGAGAAGAATCTAATCTAAGGAGTAAAAAGCATTCACAAGCAATTATCTCTCAGGGAAATAATTTAATACTTGATGCCCTATATTTCTCAACATGGTACTAGAGCTAAGGTGACTAAGTCAAGGAAGGGCATTTTATCAGGGGACAGTCAAGGATCAAATCTCAAGGAAGGCATCAAAGCGAAGATCATCTTGAAGTCAAAACCCTTGATCAAAGAAGTCTACAAAGAAGTATTGGAATCATCATCAAAAGGGAGAAGGCCAAAACCCTACACCTACTCAAGTTAAAGTGTTTCGAAAACTATTCATCCAAAGGAAGCTAGATCAAAAGGTAGTGCCATCTCACTCTCTTTGGGATCAAGGATCAGTTTTGAAGAAAACTACCTTCATCAAGGAGAAGTTTTCTACCCTCTATATCATTATCAACATCAAGAAAGCAACAAGAAGAAGGAGCATCCTATCAAGTATATTTATGTCCACATCTGAATCTGTCAAAATGTCTTTTTGCAAGGAAAACAACAAATTGGTTGGGGCTTCAAACTATCTTGCATGGAAGAACATGAAAGATTTGAATCTCATTGAAAATGAGGTGATGGAACATGTCAAAACCAGGACAGGAAGATGCTCAAGCTCTTGCCAAGTATATGAAAGGGGAAGTTAGGGCTCAAAGCATTCTCATAGAATCCATCAAGGATCCCCTCATCCCATATGTATTTAAACTCGAAACTTCAAAAAATATCTATGATAAATTGGTAGAGTTGTATTCCGTAAACACTGTTGGAGAATTCATCTCATTAAGGCAAGAACTCTATAAGCTGAAGATGTCTAGGGAAGATGGAATAGCCTCATACTTTATGAGGATATCTGAGATCCGAGATCAACTACAAGATCTGGGAGAAGTCATGTTTGATAGTGAAATGACTAAAGTTGTATTAAATGCACTAACAAAGGAGTGGGGTAACTTTACTTAAAGTATTTATGGGAAGAAGGAAGCTACTCCATTCCAAGATCTATGGTCACTATGCAAGATTGATGAATCTAGACTAAAGGCCAAATTTGATGTGGGAGCAGGTGAGCAAAGTCAAGCTTATGCTACAATGACAAGAGGAAAAGGAAAATTTGGAAAGTTTGGTTCTTGGAAAAAGAAAAGGGACATGTCTAAGATTCAATGGTATGGGTGTCAGGAATATAGACACTACAAAAGAGATTGTCTTAAGGTCAAGAAGGACAACAAAAGAGGAAGAGAAGAATCCCATATCGCCAAAGAAGTAGAGGAAGCTGAAAAGAAAAATTCCAAGAAAGAGGAAGTAAGAGATCTCTATTACTGAGATAGTCTTCCTCACCTAAGTTCTTCTCAAATTCCCAAGTCTTTTATTGTAAGATATGACTATCATGATTCACTAAATGGGATGCATCAAGGCATCATAGAAGCATTGAAAGCAAGAGCTTGGGACATCATCATAGAGAAGCACGAAAGAAGGTTTGGAAGTCAAGGATATAGCTCTTGGGAATCTCATTGGGAACATAAGTGGAAAGGTCATCTAGTACAAGGTTCATCATACATCTGTCAAAAGGAAACATCTGCTGATGGGGACACTTTAGATCCTCAAAATTATTTGATGAAATCTTCATTGAGAGGTTCACCGATCACGAGGAAAAGCAAGCGTTTCATCAAAGAATTCCAATCTTGTGGAATTCATGGGAGGTATGATGGCATAAAAGTGAAGCAGATCAAGGGATTGAAGCTCTTTCAATCAAGGACGCTATTGCAGGAAGTCTGGATGACCCAAAAGAAAAATGAGGTATGTATGGTTACATTTGATATTGTGGAAGTCATGTCATATGGTTGCAGGTATCATGAACCAATGCTCTATCTTAAGAGCATGATCAAAAGAAAGGATCTCCTCCCTCAAAGGGATGCAAGAATGCATGGGTCACACATTCTCTAGATGAAATCAACATAATATGTCCTCATGAAGTATGAGGTGGTTGACTACAATTGAGGAACTTTGATTGGAAGCTCCCGGGAATGAAATGTGTGAAGATAGGAAGGAAGAGATCATGGATTATGCAACCATTGGTAAAGGCAATCAACATCCGAAAGACCAAGAAGATTTGACTAGGATATCTCCATGAAAGATACAAAGACTTTGATGGAGTCTGAAAAAGATAGAGACACTTGACAATATATATCTTTGGGAGATGTGTCGATATGTATGCGGGATTTTGTCTTAGAGGTTTATGTGAGTCTCATGTTTGTGTAGATTTTCTTCCGGATCCATCGCATTCAATTTCTTTTTAGATTGACGTTTCGAACCAACAATGGTGGTTCATCTTCAGGATCTAAAAAGAAATTGAATGCGATGTATGCAGGATGTTGATGCAAACTATAAGATGTCATGATGAAAGACCATCACAAAGGTAACTTTGATTTAAGTGTTCATTTCTTATTTTTGAACAATTATCTGGATGGGCTTATGCCGGGGTGCCGAGGGAAGATCTATGGATATATTCCACTAATGATGCCCATGTAGTAGGATGAAAAATCCTTATGGAAACATGGCATGAAGAAGGCAACATGACATGAAGGAAGACCAAATTCGAACAGATGGACAACTTTCTGATGATGACATGACTGACTCATGGATGGTCTGTGCCCTATGTAGAAGTCCCAAACATGAAGACTCTTAGATAACAAAAAGAAGTTCATGACATCGTGAAGAGGAGTTTTTTAAGCAACTGGTTTTCTTATCATCTCCACCTGAGGAGCTGCTGTAGGTCCCTAATTAAGAGGGACCCTGGAAACAAGTTTCTTACTTGGAAGAAACTTGGAAATTCCTAAGCCAAGAGGGAGCTTAGGTATATTCTTTTATTGGAATAGATATGTCCTCCCTAATTAAGAGGGAGAGATAAACACATTATTCTTGTCTTCACTTGGGAAGACAGAATGGAGGATTGGGTAAACATCTGGCATCCGATGCTCTTTGAGGATGTATTAGGGCATCCAGGATAAGAGTAGTCGTTGAGGATCAATATTCTTTGAGGATTGGGAATCCAGGATAAGAATAGTCCTGGTGGAACACACCTTGAGAACCTGGGTGAGGTTCCAAGGGAGACAATGATGAGGGTGTTTATACATCATTGGTCTCGCTAGCATTGTGCTCATATGTCGTGGAGAGATAGAGCTGTTAGTGAAGGCCTTGCTATGTGACAATGCTGGTTGATATGATGCTAAACAGATGGGTTACCAATCCGACTCTTCTTATGAGAAATTCTTCAGATTGAGAATGACCAAGTACCATTATGAATACCTCCCTAGTTAGGAGTTAGTGTTGAAAAGTGTAACTAGGTTTGGTCTTCATAATGACATGTAATTGTGATTTTTATGTGATTGATGTAAAGGAGAAAAATAAATTTATTATTGCAATACTTGTCTCATGGGTTTCATAAGCAAGGGATTTTATTTTTAGTGATGGCTCCTATTGAGAGCCTCTAGGTTTTGTCATCTAGTCATAGAAGTCAATATTGAGTCAATGTCATGTATGAAGGACCCTTCTTGGGCATATTACAATTTTATATGAGTCATAAAATGTATAAGAAGGCCCTCCAAGACCAAGCAAAGACACCTCCTTCAAGTCAACTTCAAAATGGATTAAATAATTTCCTCAAGTGACATGTTGGCTGACACCCAAGTCAAGTCGGCTTATTATAGGCTCCAGCCACTATAAATAGGCAACTTGGCCTAATTTCAAGGGATAGATTTTTAGTGAAGCAGGTCAGAAGTTAAGCAGTGCAAAGGTGACAAAGAAAGAGCCTAAGAACCATCGAGGAAAGAGGAAGAAGTTACTAAGTGTTCCAACATTATGTGTGACTGTTTTGGGCTGATAGATTTTTAGTGAAGCAGGTCAGAAGTTAAGCAGTGCAAAGGTGACAAAGAAAGAGCCTAAGAACCATCGAGGAAAGAGGAAGAAGTTACTAAGTGTTCCAACATTATGTGTGACTGTTTTGGGCTAAGGGATCTCCACACATGTGAAGGTAAATATCTGTCTATTGCAGCAAGGACGCTGAGAAGGTTACAAGTATCAAAAGGTAATCAAGTTGGGTGAAAGACAAGTAAAAGAGAAGACGAGTTAAAAGGAGGAAGCCTCCTTCTAGAGCGAAGAAGATATAAGGTAAAAGTTGGTCAAGCTAATGTGCTAAGGGTTTCTGAACTAGAACCAAGGAGTGTAGTGTTGAACCAAGGGACCGAAATTCTGAAGAGTAGCCAAGAAGGATGAAGAAGTAGAGGTTTGATCATTGCAGGAAGAATCTCATCAAGGAGGATTTGTGTCTTGGTCTTGGAGTGGAAAATAGGTCAAGGGTCTTGGTCTTGGTATTTGTCAATTGAAGTCTCTATAAGAAGAAGAATTTGTGCAAGTTTTCCTCTCAAGTGGGAGAGGTTTTGGAACTTGTGAATAGCCTACATTCTGTGTCTCTTGTCTCTTTATGGTTTATGCATTGGTAACTGTTTAATGAAAGAAGAACACAATAATAATCTAAAGAGAAGAATCTAATCTAAGAAGTAAAAAGAATTTACAAGCAATTATCTCTTAGAGAAATCATCTAATACTTGATGCCCTAGATTTCTCAACAATGAGTAGGGATTAGAGTGACAACCGCTACTCCAAGTGTTGCGCCTTAGGTGTACACTTTAGGCAACAACACGTTCAAGGCCACCCACATCAAAGATCACATCTTTGGGAACTTTGATGCATATGGAGCTATTCACCCATGATGTATACAAAGAGGCATATTCAAAGGATGAGGACTTTAAGGAGGTGTTTCAGTAGTTGCAAAGTCAGAGTTATGTGCACGATGGCGACAACACCGTTGACTACCATCTCTAGGATGGGTTACTCTGCAGGTTGGATAAGCTATGTTCCTAAAGGTGAGAAATTGCAATTGATTAGAGAGGGTCACACCTCCAATATTGCATGGCATTTTGGTGTAGGGAAGGCAGTGGCCAACTTGCAGAGGTATGTGTATTGGCCCAAGATGCAAGAACAAGTAGCTAGCGTCATAAGAGGATGCATGCTTTGTTGTTTTAACAAGCCTAGTAACATGAAATAGGGTCTATATCATCCCTTACCTGTACCCACTCGTCCTTGGGAAAGCATTTCCATGGAATTTGTGGGAGGTTTACCAACAAATAGGAAGGGACATGCCTACCTATTTGTTGTAGTTGACAGGTTCAACAAGATGTGTTTTGATGCCCTGTAAATAGATCGCCAATGGGCAAAAGGCAACAAACTTGTTCTTTGGACATGTCTTGGTGCACTTTGAGATACCAAGGAGCATCGTTTCAGACAGGGATACGAGATTTATCAGTGCATTTTGGACTACATTGTGGGAGAAGATAGACAACAAGTTGAAGAGGTCTACAACATTCCATCCACAAACATATGGGCAGAAAAGAGTAGTCGATAGGGCTTTGGTGCAACTTTTGAGGGTGTAATCGGAAGCATCTGAAGACCTGGGATGAAAATCTAGTATATATACAACACCCTAATAATAGAGCAATCCACACTTCTACTGGATAGTCCTCATTTCAAACTTGCTTTAGGTTTTTGCTGGCTTTACCTTTGGATATTGCATACGGGCAGTAAGGAGGAGTAGCAGAGGATCTTACATACGATGCCTTGGGGGCTTAAAAAATTGTAGAGAAGATTAGACAGATCCATTTACAAGTATAAGAGACACTGCAAAAGTCACAAGAAAAATATAAGGCCAGACATGATCAACATAGAATAGAGAAAATTGTTCAAGGTGGGAGACAGAGTATGGCTATAGTTGAACAAGGAGAGGCTAAAGGGTCTTGGTAAGAAAATCAAGGCTTTGCATTATCAGTATGGTCCCTTAGATGGAAAATGTGGGCGATAATGCCTATCGACTTAGTCTACCACAATACATGCACATTTACTCACTTGTGAATGTAGAGAATCTAAAACTCTATGAGCCTTCCATGCTAGACCAGGAAGAGGAACAAGTACTACCTTCTGGGGAGGATTTGGCACCAGATGTTCAGGCATAGTTGACAAAAGATGTTTTTTGGTAGAAGAAGTCCAAAACTATGAGATAGGGGCAACATGACCTTTTGGCAAATTGGGTTGAAAGGAAAACTTCCAGGCAAAGCTAAATGGTACACCACCCGAGAGGACGTGGAGGAAAAATTTCCTCACCTGATTCAATAGAAGCTTTTGGGGACCAAAAGCCTCCCAAAATGAGGAGGTGTGATCTGGATGTGATCATTATATTCTGTCATCCATCTCAACTTTCTTAGAGTGGAAAAAATGGAGGAATGAGCTCACAAGATCATTTTTATTGGTGGGACTCCGTTTGGCAAATTGGGGTCTGAAACCTTCCAGAAGCATTTTGAGGCATCAAAGGGTGAAACTTTGTCGCTTTAGCGCCACATTTTTTTTCATATTCTACACTCAAAGACCTTCCAACGATGCAAGTATCACGTCAATCAGAGTCCATATGCAAAAGTTATGCCACTTAGAAGTTGACCTTCTTGCTTTTACTGCCATAATTTGAGAGGATACCATGTCAACCCCCATTATCCATGGAAAAGGGGCTAGCCACGTGATTATGATGAAGAAGACTCTAGAAGAGTCCATATTGTAACTCTGGTAAGAGTTGAGGTAGTCAAATCTAACCACTAGTAGGCTATCGGGTTGTGTTAGAACTAGGCCACTAGGAGGAAAAGGGGTTCCATTCTTTTGAGTTCATTTGTTCCATAGATGAACAAAAATAGTTGATAGGGATATGAAATAGAGCACACACAGAGGATTTGTGCATTGTAGTAGCTCACGGGCCATAGGCCATACTTCTTTGTACTTGCAAACATTTTCTATTTAGAGAAAGAGCAAAGCAACCGCACCTTCCAACTGGGTTTTTTGCCAAAAGGTTTTCTTAGGTCATATCTTGTGTCAAATCATGTTTTTTGAGTTTTTATTTCACTGTTCTGTATTTTCTGCATAATTTTAATTTGCATGCATGCACAATTAACAATAATCTACAGATCCATAAATCTAAAGAAAAGTAAAACCCTAATAGTGTAGATTTCAGGTTTTTAAATCTAGTTTTACCAGATCTGTTGTGACAAGCTGTTCAATGGAATATCCACAACAATTTACTGATCAGTGAGCTTGACTTATTCATATGGTCTTCAATTTCAACGATTTAGACGTTCCAGACCCAACAATCTAGTAGTCTCTACTTAAGACCTGCATAACTTATGTCTAGATGGCAACAATGATGCAAATACACTAGTGCCATTGGGCCATGTGATTAAAGACAAGGTTGATAATGTGTATTTCAAAAATATTTGGAATAATAAGGGGATTCTCTAGGATAATGGGGCACACAAGTGGAGATACTTCTTTTTGATTGAAGATCGTAGGTGAATTTCATTGCAACAGATTTGATGAAGAAATTGGGATTGGAAGTTCATGATCATCCAAGACCATACCAACTAGGATGGGTAAATAAGGATGCAAAGTTGAAGGTAACAAAATAATACAAAATTATATTTGCCATTAGTGTTGATTTTATTGATGAATTAGAACTAGATGTGGTTCCTTTTGATGTATGTGGAGTCGTGTTTGGGAGTCCCTACATGTATATGCAAGATGCAATATTCATGCGGAGAGCCAACTAGTATTGGCTTGTCAAGGATGGAAAATCGTTTACCATCAATGCGCACAAAGGCAAGTTGGAAATTTTGTTGGTAAGTGCCAACCAAGCCACAAGAAATTGATCAGTTCTAGCAAGAAGTATGTTTTATTGTTTTTAAGAGAAGATCCATTTGTAGAAGAGTTAGTAAGAGGCAAGGCATCCTTTGAGGGGTGTACTAAGAAACAAAAACAACAATTGGAAGAGATGCTACAAGCATATATGGATGTGTCTTGAGAGCCTAAAGGGTTACCACCTAATAGGGAAGTGGAGCACAAGATTCAACTATTGTCGGACTCCCCATTGCCAAACAATTGGCTGTATAGGCAATCTGTTATAGAAGCAAGTGAGGTGAAGAAACAATTGCAGCAGCTACTGGAACAGGGTGTCATTCGACCAAGTACATCACCATGTGGGTCACCCATCATCATTGTGCCAAAGAAGGATGGGACTTGGTGGATGTGTATAGACTACAGGGCGTCGAACAAAATCACACTCAAGAATAAGTAACCCCTGTCCAGGATAGATGATTTGTTGGATCAATTGCAACATGCAAATTACTTCTCCGAGTTGGACTTAAAGTTTGGATATCACCAAGTTTGAGTCAGAGAAGAAAATACTTGGAAGATTTCCTTCAAAACCAGGCGAGGTTTGTATAAGTGGTTAGTCATGCCATTTGGCCTATGCAATGCACCAACTACATTTATGAGATTAATGAATGATGTATTGTGCCCCTTTATAGATTTATTTGTTATTGTCTATTTGGATGATATACTGGTATACAATGCTACCTAGGAGTACATCTCACATTTGACGCAGGTGCTGGAGACATTAAAGAAGCACCAATTGCTCTCAAATCTCAAGAAGTGTGAGTTTGCACAACAGCCTTTGGTGTATTTGGGGTATGTGATAGGGGGAGGAGAGCTAAAAATAGATCTTGTCAAGATGGAGGCCATCCTGAAATGGCCAGTGCCTACTAATGTTTCTAAGGTCGAGAGTTTCATTGGCGCAACACAACACCTGAGGAAATTCATAGCCTCATTTTCAATAGTAGGAACACCACTACACCCCATAACAACAAGTGGCAAGAGATTCCCGTGGGGAAAACATTAGCAGAGGGCTTTTGAGTAGCTAAAGAAGAAGATCAGTC
The DNA here is from genome assembly GCA_000404065.3 of Pinus taeda. Taxonomy (NCBI): domain Eukaryota; kingdom Viridiplantae; phylum Streptophyta; class Pinopsida; order Pinales; family Pinaceae; genus Pinus; species Pinus taeda. The sequence goes on from APFE030672332.1 coordinate 25,799, forward strand.
AAGCCCCAGTTTTGGCATTACCAAACTTGCAACAGCCCTTTGAAGTCAAGACAGATGCAAGTTTGTATGTTATGGGAGCGGTCTTGATGCAAGGAGGAAGGCCTGTATGCGACCATTTTGAAATATTCCATGGGGCAACTCTTAACTACCCTACCTACGACAAGGAGCTCTATGCCATGGTGCAAGCTATGAAGAAGTGTAAGCATTATCTGATGGGAAAGGAGACAGTAGTCCAAACAGATCACCAACCACTATAGTGCCTACATGCCTAGAGTAAGCTATAGAAGACCAGGCATTACAAGTGGATGGAGTTTCTACAACAGTTTCATTTAGCGAATATGTACAAGAAAGGCAACACAAACAAGTTGGATGACATGCTTTCAAGGCCACCTGCATCAAAGATCACAACTTTTGGAACTCTGATGCATGGAACTATTCACCCATGATACATACAGAGAGGCATATTCAGAGGATGAGGACTTTAGGGAGGTGTTTCAACAGTTGCAGAGTCAGAGTCATGTGCATGATGGCGACAAGACTATTGACTACCATCTCCAGGATGGGTTACTCTACAGGCTGGATAACCTATGTGTTCCTAAAGGTGAGTGATTGTGGCTAATTAGAGAGGCTCACACCTCCAAGGTTGCAGGGCACTTTAGTGTAGGGAAGACCATGGCTAATTTGTAGAGTATGTGTATTGGCCCAAGATGCAAGAACATGTAGCTAGGTTCATAAGAGGATGCATGCTTTGTTGTACTAGCAAGCCTAGCAACATGAAACAGGGTCTATATCATCCCTTACCTCTACCCACTTGTGCTTGGGAAAGCATTTCCATGGACTTTGTGGGAGGTTTACTAACAACCAGGAAGGGACATGACTACTTGTTCGTGGTAGTTGACAAGTTCAGCAAGATGTGTGTTCTAATGCCTTGTAAGAGGACCATCAGTGGGCAAGGAGCAACAAACTTGTTCTTTGGACAGGTCTGGGTGCACTTTGGTATACCAAGGAGCATTGTTTTAGATAGAGACACATGATTTCTTAGTGCATTCTGGACTACATTGTGGGAGAAGATGGACACAAAGTTGAAGAGATTTACAACATTCCATCCACATATAGATGGACAGACATAAGTAGTCAACAAGACTTTGGTGCAACGTCTGAGGGGATACAGCTAGAAGCATTCAAAGACCTGGGATGAAAATCTGGTATATATACGACATTCTAATAACAACGCAATCCACGCTTTTACATGAAGTTCCCCATCTGAAACTTGTTTTGGATATTTGTGGACTTCAACTTTGGACATTGCATATGGAAAACAAGTAGTAGTGAGGAAAGATCCTACAGGAGATGCCTTGAGGGATGAAAGATTTATAGAGAAGATTAGGTAGATCCATATACAGGTACAAGATACATTGCAAAAGTCACAGGAGAAATATAAGGCCAGACATGATCAACACAGAATAGAGAAATTGTTCAACGTGGGAGACAAAGTATGGCTACAGTTGAACAAAGAGAGGCTACAGGGGCCTCGTAAGAAAATCAAGGCTTTGTGGTATGTTCCCTTCGAGATATTGGAAAATGTGGGTGATAATGCCTATTGACTCAGTTTACCACCATATATGCGCATTTACTCAGTTGTTTAATGTAGAAACCTTTAAACTATACGAGCCCTCCATGCTAGATCAAAAAGAGGAACATATCCTACCTTTTGTGGAGGATTTAGCACTAGATGCTCAGACATAGTTGACAAAAGATACAATTTTCCAGAAGAGGTGCAGAACTACAAGACATGCATGACCTTTTGGCAGATTGGGTTGAAAGGACAACTTCCAGGCGAAGCTAAATGGTAAACTCAAGAGAAGATGGAGGAAAAATTTCCTCACCTCATTCAATAGAAGCTTTTGGGGACCAAAAGCCTCTCAAAATGGGGAGGTGTGATCCAGATTGGATTGTTATATTGTTTATCATCAATCTCGATGCTTCTAAAGTGGAAAAAGTGGAGGACTCAACTCTCAGAACCTTTTTTACCAGTAGGACCTAGTTTGGCAAATTGGGGTCTGAAACCTTCCACGAGCGTTTTTGGGCATAAAATTTCGCTGCTTTTGCATCACACTTTTTTTTCCTATTCTATACACAAAGACCTTTCCATCGACGCAAGAATATCGTTAATTGGAGTTTGTATGTGAAAGTTATGCCACTCATAAGTTGACCTTCTTGTTTTCACCACCATAAATCGAGAGGATGCCATGTCAGCCCCCATTGTTCATGAAAAAGGGGCTAGCCACGTGATTATGATGTAGAATACTCTAGAAGAGTCTATATTGTAACTCCAGTTAAGAGTTGAAGAAGTCAAACCTAACTACTAGTAGGCTATTAGGTTGTGTTATAATCGAGCCACTAGGAAGAAAAAGGATGATTCTATTCTTTTGAGTGCATTTGTTCCATAGCTAGGCAAAAATAGACAAGGGGGATAGGAGATAGAGCACACAAAGAGGATATGTGCATTGTAGTAGCCCACAGGCCACAGAACATACTTCTTTGTACTAGTAGCCATATTTCCATTCATAAAGAGAGTGAAGCGATCTTACCTTCCAGCTAGGTTTTCTCCCAAAAGGGTTTCCCATGTCAAATCTTGTGTCAAATGTGTGTGTGAGCTTTTATTTCGCCGTTCTCTATTTTCCGCATTATTTTAATTTGCATGCATACGCTATTAGCAATAATCTACAGATCTATAAATCTAAAGAGAGAAAAATGTAATAGTGTAGAATTTTCAGATTTTAAATATAATATTATTAGATCTATTGTGACGAATTGTCTAGTGGAATATCCAAGACAGTTTACGGATCAACGTTTGAGCAAGCTTCAAAGCATCCAAGCATCTGGATTCATCTATGGGGCATTCACGTGCATAGCTGAAATGGGCAAATACCTGATTATCTGGATACACTTAGGCTTTGACAAAATCTGACCGCTACAAGGGTATCCATGCATTCGGGTATCTGGGTTTGCCCAAGGCAGCCATTTAAGAGATGGCATGGATCTTGATCTCTCAATGCCAAACAACTATTGGACCCTAGCATGACATGGTAGCATACGTGGAGACAAGTGGCAGTGACAAAGTGGATGATGTGGCTTTGGTTGATGACATGGCACCTTAAGGTGAGGACATGTGGCAGTGGATTTGGTTCTTTTGGGTGGCCAAAATGACAAGTGGTAGGTGACATGTGGCAAGTGTAGGACAACCTAGGACATGTGGCAGATCTCAGTTTGTAACTTTGTTGGCATGAATGACATGGCAATTGAGTTGGGATGTTGATGTGGCAAGGTAGTGGGCCACAAGAGGAGGAGGTATCAAAGCCTCCATGCATGGAGCAAATATGCAATTTACGAATGACCCGCATCCAGATTGTCCCAGATTTGACCAAGTTCAGCGGGGTTGGGTCAAGGTTCCGCCTGGTCAAAAGTGTTGAAAATGTAGCTATGGTCACAATTCATTGGAACTTGAAAAATGAATTGTTTCCTTCTAGCATGTTCTTCATGGTCAAAGTAAATTTTGTAAGCCATACTTTACATGGCATTGAAAGAAGGGAAAAATATATTTTTAAAGAAAGAAAATTATTATTATTATTTTGTAATTTACCAAGGCTCCACAAGTGCAAATCGATGTTCTAGATGGTCAAATCGGCTTACCCTCCTTCACACCCATTCGAATCACTTTGATGGCTGTATAAAGAGATCTACTCGCTCTACTTGCTATGCACTCACCTCTCAAACATATCTATTCGTCCTACTCAAGTGAAGATGTTTGATGGAGCAATCTACAATCTACTTAAGCAAGAAAGTCTCTCTCTCTCTCTCTCGCTAAGGTCTAATTCATTGTGTGACACCTGTAGCAGTGATTCGAGAGCTTGATCTAAAGCTCTGTGGCATAGATCTGACTTTTGGTGGCTTGATCTAAAAGTTTGTGGCATATATCTAAATTCTGGTGGCTTGATCTAAAAGTTTGTGGCATATATCTAAATTCTGGTGGCTTGATCTAAAAGTCTGTGTCATAGATCTAAGTTTTAGTGGCAGATCCGAGCTCTGTGGTGGTAGATTCAAACCCTATGACATAGATCCAAGCTCTGTGGTGGCAATTTCCAGCTCTGTGGTGACCGATATGAGCTCTGTGACAAAGATCCGAGTGTAGTGGCAGATCTGAGCTCTGTGGTGGCAAATCCGAATTGTTTGTCTTATTAGTCTGAGATCTATTATTGGTTGAAGTTCGAGCTCAAGGAAGGGTACATTCCAGTCTTGTGAGAGAATCAACCTTTCCTTTGTGATCTTTATAGGACATTCAATTGTGGAAACCTTGCACTTGTGGAAGTCTTCTTGGGTCAGTATAGTCCTTGTCTTTATGTATTTTGAAGGATATCTCTAAGAAGGATTTGGTTGGGTTTTGCCCTGGTCTTGGACCTAATTTCTGGTGTCTCTTATTGTGTATTGTGATCTCTTCTTTCTCGTTACTACTGTGGTTAATTTCTGAGGTATAATTATTTGTTGATGGAAGAATAAATTTAAAAGAAGCACTGCTAACCTCACAAATAATATCTGAAGTTCAGAAAATATTGCTTGTACTGCACTATATTTGGTTTTCTAACATGGAACCAGAGCTAGGTTAAGGAAGAAAGTTGAAGATTACTCGCCTTCTTGTGGTTCCTGAAGTGGAAGTTGGAGTATCAATCCTTGCACTTTGGAATCATCAGTGGTATTTCTCAGAAGTTTCAATCTTGGAAGGTACCAGTGAAAGAATGGTTAAAGGTATGATCACCTATCTGTTCTAACCTTTCTATACTCTCAGTGATCTCTAAGTAATGTATCTGTGGCTTCCGAATTTGTACTGATATTATTGATCCTTTAAAGGCCAGAGATCAAATTGAACAAAGTATTAACATCATATATCATCCTTCTCATTGTACTTCTTGGCATCTTATGGAAATCCGAATTGGATTTTTATTTCGGTGATTTAACCTGTCTAGGGTATGGTCCAAATATATATGAGTAAGAAGAATCGATATCAAGAAGTCGTGGTATTGGTTCTCTTGAATCTCTGCAATCAAAATCAAGTCCCTTGGATCCAATAACCAAAGTCTCTCTGATGAGCTCGTATCTACCTCTGTAGCCAAATCATAATCTTTGTGGCATTTTAAATCTGAGGCATTTTTCTTGAAAGATCTATTGGTTGGCAAGGGCATCTCTGTAGGTTTGCAATCAAGATCATGCTACCATGAAACTTCTATCAGTCTGAAGTTTATATGACGAGTTCGACCTTTCCTCTTATGTACCTCAATTTCAACTATATTAGTGATGATCCAAGTTATAACATATCTCTATGATAGGCATTCTGTTAATTTTAGTTATGTTCTTTGTTAGGACAATTAGTTCAATGTTCCATATTATCCCAATTAACAATTCTATTTCATATGCATTAGCAATCACATAAACCATTATCACATTGACAGTAACTGTAGAAAGAACAATAAACAAATGCAGAAGACAAGCCAAGACCAGAGAACACAAGAATTTGGCTCAAGCCAGACAAAAAGCCCAAGATGGGGGAAACCCTTGATCAATCCTTCTTATTATCAAATATCAAATGATAAACAGAGAGAGAATATCCAATAGAGTACAATCGACGATCCAATACCACTGTCCTTAGTCAAATAGATTTCCCAATCAAAATCTGCAATTCTTCTCTCAGTCAACAACAGTCAAACAACCCTAACCAGAAAGTCAACAGTGGTCAACGCAACAATAAAAGTGTCCTCCTTGAGCTCGGTCAAGGTCAAGGCAATTTGACCTTCCTTTAAGATTAACCAGCAATAAAAACAATGATCAAAGGCACAGTCAAATTTGGTCAACCAGAAAGTCTGCTTCGCGGTCAAGCAATCAATACAGGTCAACCTGCACAGAAAATCTCAGTTTCTGTGTCAATAAATGCGTCCTGCTGAAACAGAGAGAAACCCACAAAAAAATAGTTAAATGACGTCAAACAGAGTCAACTCTGTGGTCAACCTGAACTCAGACCCTGCTGTCAACGTAGATCAAACTTCACCAAAAGCCTCGGTTCCTGTGCTGAAATGTGCGCCTGCCCAAATAGAGATATCTCTGCAAAAATCACAACAAAATAGTACCTAATAAGCTTCGGTCAAAGCTGGTCAAAAGTCACTGCAGAAAATTCAACGCAGAAGAACAGAGATACCCAGTCCAACCTTTGCACGTGTGAGAAGAATCTGCTGCCTCAGATGTGAACAAACCGATCAGAAGAGAGAGAGTGTGTTGTTGTGATGAGGTGCCAAAATGAGGAGGACATATGCTATATTTATAGTGGTTGATGTGGGGTGAAAAGACATGTCTCTTCATCCATGAGCAAACATGAAGGGGTGCCAACCTGAGCTGATTTGAAAGAGAAGCATTTGGAGGAAGACAACAAAATATCCAAATTTGCCAATGATGAATGATGTCATCAAGAGCTCTTCAAGGGTGAAGAGTGCCATCAAAAGAGGAGCTGCTAAATGAGGGAATTGATCCCTAGTTGCCAACTTTAACCATTCGAAGTCTGAATTAGCATCTAAATCCCTGTAATATCCAAGGCATTCATATTGCATCTTTGTGGAGGATCTATTGAAGTAAAATAATACATCTTTGTGGATTCTAGAAGATTGAAGGATAGACAACTTAACTTGTGAAGCCATTCCCATCCTCTAGAAGAACGAGGCTGTAGAATAAGCCTCGGTACAATACCTCTGAGAAATAAATCTCCATTGCAAGGAGAAATCTGGAAAAGTTCTTCATGATCCTTGACGAGGTCTAAGATACCTACATTAGAATCCAAACTGTATTCAAATGTCCCTTGCAAAAAGATCTCTGATCTATTCATAGACATTCTTTAACATTAAGCCGACCTGATCAGAGTAGATTCCTTCTGCCATTAAAAGGAGGTTCTGATCAAAGTCTGTTGCAAAAATCTGAAGACTTGTAATGTGTTTTACAGGACTGTCAATCAAATATGTCATAAACTCTGCTCCAAGATTCATATATGAAAAGTATCTGTCAGTCTGCCTGAAAATGAAAGAGATACCAAGTTTCATAATGAAATTATCTTAGAAGCTAACTTAGTAGATGGTACTGAGCCATTTGAATATACAGTACTATCTAAAGTCATTAAAGTTTTGAGCACTGAAGGGTGATAGATCCATGTGGATATCTAATTGATTGATGTGACAAAAGGCTTGCACTGAAATACAAGATTCCATGTTTGAGTACTTGCTTTCCTTGCACTGCAAAGGATTCATTTAGAAAGGAAGGTATCATCAACAGCATGCTTGAAATAGAAGATTATGGTGATGATTATCGAAAAATATCAAAGTAGAACCCGAAGTCCTTGCTTTAGGTAATGGAAGGTGATGATGTCATTCTTTATAGATGGTGATAAGGATGTTGTTTTGACATCTGATGACAAAATATTTTTAAAACCCCAGCAAGATGAAATATTCTTGATTGAAGTATTGGTATGATAATGTTGCAAGTATTGACACCTCGGTATCTCTATATGAAAAGATCCAGGAAATTGTTATCTGAACCTGATTGATACCCTATGGCATCTGTACATTTGAAAAAGACCTAAGATGTGGAAGCATGCCTTGGGATATCCTTAAGATTGTAAGTGTTTAGGGTTTGATCTAGAATTTGTGGACAAACCCTAGATTGACCATTTCATTATGCTAATAGTGTGCGATGAAGTGAAATGCAAGGATGAGTACCACATATTCAGGGTTTGTAAACCCTAGACAAAATTTGAGGAATTATTAAATTATTGGGTTTCAAATTAAAGCCCCAACCAAGGTTACTTGGGAGTGGGAGCTAAAACGGGGAGAGGGAGCGACATTTTCAGAAGCTCCCGGTTTGGGAGTGATTCTGGGACCATTTTTTATATAATATATATATTTTTTATATTTTGATGCATATATGTCAACAAAAGCATGTAGATAGAAAACATAAAAAACATAGATTGAACCAATAACAACAATCATCTAGAAAGTTATATCTTCATCAACCACGTCCACACAAGTTAGTAAATAGTAACATACAACATATTGAGTCTCATGATTCATCAATCTTAAAGTTTCAAGCTTTCAAAATTCAATATATAACATTTATCATCATTGATCACCAAAGTTGTACTTTGTAAGCTAAGTGTAACCATTACAACAAATAATATCTAATATGAAATGAAATGTTATAAAATGAAGTGAAATGAAACAACTTTCAACTTTCACGAAGCATCATATTCATAATTCATTACTAATGAGTTATAATTGCCAACTTCAAACTTAAATTGTCATATATTTTTTACAAAAAATATCATAATAAATATGAAAGAGTCAATAGTTATAAAAACTACTAGAAACTAGAAAAGACAAGTAAATCTATTATCTATTGCTAATGCTTGGGCCTCTTGCGCCACGAGAAATGTCTAATTTTTTAGCCTTGTTGGAAAATTAGGATCTCTCTAAGCCTTAATATCCAGAGGTATCTTTGTCATTACCTCTGGATTTGTATAGGGATCTTTGAAATTAATATCACCCTCTAAGCATTAACATAAGATAGAAAAAACATAACATGTCAAGTCAAGATTTTGTTTGAGTGATGCGTAAATTTTTTAGGAGGGTCATCGTAGAGGATTTCGACAACCGATGTCACTAACATCAAGGTACATAGAAGGATTGGTGCTCTTGATTAATTACGAGTTCCATACCCTAATACATGACAAAATCCAATGGAAACATTGCAATCCCCCAATCTTGAAATCCTGAAAAACTGATAAGTCGGTTGGATTTTGAATGAAATCTAAAATTCTACTTTCTCCGTATGAAATCCAATGAGGTTGGAACCACTCTCAAACATCCTAAGTCATTTCATGGTAATCCTAAAAATTTAAGTAAAAGGATGAACATGAAGATCAAGGAGAATGTCACTTTTACTTTAAGAATTTAACATCCATGAATCACATATCAATACTAGGGCCATAGGCTTGATCATTATGTTGCCCCAGTCAAAACTTATTTGTTTCTTTGAAAACAAATTGCATTTGGAATATTACTGCAAAAAAGACTAAATGCTCTCGAAAAACCAGTGAGGTTTTTTTTTACCGGGAGCATGCTCCCGACTAGCTCCCACCTGGAGCATGAATTGGGAGTGGGGGTGTGGGGGGGGGGGGCGCTCCCCCGCAACCCTGGCCCCAACCATACAATTGTAAACCCTAACCATGTTAGTTTTGGTAGCATTGGATGTGTTCTAGCCTTGAAATTTTGTGGAGAGGCTAGAATACATGAGATCTCCAAAACCCAAAAATCGTTTCTGGAAATTCCGCATAGAAATGACTTAATTAGATTATTAGTCAGTTTTTAAATATTTCCTACGTCTAGGGAATATGACTAATTAATCAAAATTAATTATGTCAAGGTGTGAATGTTCTAGAAACTCACATGGATTGACTTCAAGTTAATCCTAGCCATCGATTAAGATCTAATCTTAGCCTTTGAAGTCTCAACATAGGGTTATAATCATGAGCAAATTGATTTCCAGAGTAGCAGCAATTAGTTGCCAGAGATAGAGCCAGTGAGATCGAAGCAGGGCAGGGACAGTGAGCTGGAGGAAAGAATTTTCAGATCTGGGGAGGGAGCAACAAGCGAGTCGAATTATCCCAGAGAGGCAACGCTGAGGGACTGCGTAGTGCTTCAGTCAGACATATTGATTTGGTGAGGAGAAAAACTCGTTCTCAGTTCTAGACGCTGGGCAGGAGTCCCAAAAGGTCGGAGAGACGATTTCTTAGTTTCGAAAGGTAGAACGACTTCATCTGAGCCTAGTCCAGAGCAAGCCGTCCAACCAGCTATGCAGAACAGCGCAAAGGCTGACACAATGCTCCAAGAGGCCAAGTTTTGACAGGGAAAGTCCAGCCAGAGATTGCTTGTGGGAGAAGGGTAATTTCCTCAAGTATTTTACTAAGATTTTCTTGCCATTTGGATTGCCAGTGGGGCATCCATAGATGTACTCAGATTTCATTGTTGCATAATAAAATAAACCCTCACTATTGCATCGGTTTCCCAAGTTGGGTTTTTCCGGAGAATTTGGTCCAAAAATAACTGTGTAAATTTATGTGTGTGTGTTAGCATTTCTTCTAGCGTTTATTTCTTCTGCAGTTTTATTTGTGTAGGTTGCAATGTGATTGGTTCAGTATTTGCTGTAGCAAATGGTAAATAAATTGTCAAAAATTAATTTAACAATTAGGAGAATTATTTCTTGTTGCGGGAATAGGATTCGGGTTTTCGAATTTTCACATGGTATTAGAGCGTAGATGGTCAGCTGGAGAGCTGATTAGTAAGAAAGGAGTTTTGTTGTTCAGTGTGAGCAACAGATCGAAACCCCTAGAGGTAGCATAGTCACCTTGTCCAAGAGGCTGAATTTCTCGAGGAGAATCGATTTTTCTGAGAGAGGGACAAAAAAATTTGATCTCTCCAGATCGAGGAATTCCAGAGGTAGAGGGAGCAACCCCAGTATTTTCGCAAAGAAAATCTCTAGCTGGATGCAGTAGTTTTGCAACAGTTTGCTAGAGCAGAGGTGGAAGAAGAGCACACACTAAGGGAAAATTTTCCTCAGGGAACTTCTAGTCTCAAGAAGTTTGATTTCCCTTGTAGATCAACAGTCGTTTGCAAATTTTCTCACTCTAAAAGGGAGTGCGAATAGCTGAGCATCAACTAAGTAGAAGGGAAGAGGAGATTTTCGACATTATTTGAGATGGCCACTGCTGGGCTTCGAGATCAGGACAGGTTGGATGGTGCTTCCAACTATGTCATCTGGAAGGCAAGGATGTCCTTCCTTTTAGATGAGTTTGGCTTGAAGACATACATAGATGCAGTGATAGTTATGCCCCAGGATGCAGATTAGTTGAAGGAGTACAAAAAGGAGATGGCATGGGCAAAGAGGTTGATCCTTGATGGAGTTTGGGGTCACATTGTTTCGCACATAGCTAGCAAAGGCACTGCCAGATAGATGTGGGAGACCCTCACCATGTTGTACCAGAGCACTTTCGAGCAACGAAAGATGTACTTAGAGGAGAAGTTGAGGCTCATCCTGATGCAGGAGGGGGAAGGCATAAACCCCTTCCTCACCAGGGTATAGGAGGTCCAGGACCAGTTGTCAGCAGTTGGGGCAGCGCCTCAACCCACAGAGCTTGTGAGATTGGCACTCAACAGTATCTCCGAGGAATGGCAAGTCTTTGTCCAAAGCATATTGGGTAGAGACAAGCTACCAGAGTGGGACAGGATGTGGGCTGACTTGCAGCAGGTGGAATTGAGGTGAGCTCTTCTAAAGAGCTCCATCAGTGGCAACAATAGTGGACAAAAGCAGGTGAAGGAGGAAAATGTGGCCTCTCATTGAAGGGTCCCAGTCAGGGGCAAAGGGAGCAGTAAAAGAACGACCTATCAAAGGTCAAGTGCTTCAGGTGTGGTGAGCTCAGTCACTACAGTACCCAATGTCCTCTCAAGAAGAAGGACAATGAGGAGAAGCAGGACCAACAGAGAGCATCAACAGAGATCGATAGGCTTTCCTCCAGGTTGGAGGAAGACTTCGCTATGTTTGTTGATATACCTCCAGGAGTGAGGTGGGGCGACTTGGTGCTGTAGCCCCAAAGTGCTACAGATGGGTAGGATCCTTGAGGAGGTCCACCTCTTGGATCATTACCTTGCTACGGGAGCCCACAATATTCAGTAGTAGGATGGATCAGTGGCAGTAGATGCAGTCAGATGCCATAGTGACAGATGCAGAGTCTAGTTGTAGTCAGATGTTGGGGAGTGTAGTGCAGAGTTGGCAACAGTGCGTTTGGCACAGTGCAGAGTCAGTAGCAATGTAGAGGCCTTAGTGACAAAGCAAATACTAGGAACAATGAGGACTCGGGAGGCAGATGCATCATATTGATCGCAATTGATTCAATATTTCGAATGCTTTTCAGTTGTAGATGTTGCAGTTGCAGCAACAACAGATGAATAGGGAGTTGTAGTGCAGATGCAGTGTTGATAGTAGTTCAACAGCAACACAGATGCAACACACATCATAGTTGCGCAGTGGTTAGTCGGTAGCAGTAGCCAGACATCATCAGCGTGACAGGAGATGATGCAGAGACAGGGTGCTGGCACAGGATGTGTAGTAGAGCACTATAACACATTCCTCGCTAAGAAGGAGTGTTAGTTTTTGTAGCATCGAATGTGTTCTAGCCTTGAAATATTGTGGAGAAGCTAGAATACATGAGATCTCCAAAACCCAATTTTATTTATTTTATTATTATTATTATTATTATTTTTGTTTCTTTCTTATGGAAATTCCACCTAGAAATGACTTAATTAGATTATTAGTCAGTTTTCAAATATTTCCTAACTCTAAACTTGGGGAATATGACTAATTAATTAGAATTAATTAAGTCAAGGTGTGAATTTCCTAGAAACTCACACGAATCGACTTCAAGTTAATCCTAGACATCGATTAAGATCTAATCTTGGCTGCTGAAGTCTCAATAGAGGATTATAAGAAGTCGATGGGGCTTGGAGACTTCACTTAAGTAGTTTGATTTTATGAGCAGATTGATTCCTAGAGTAGCAACAATTAATTGCCAAAGAGAGATCCAGTGAGCTCCAAGCAATGATTGAGTGGCGGGAACAGTGAGCCGGAGGAAATATTTTCAAGATCCGGGGAGGCAGCAACAAGTGAGTCAAATTATCCCAAAGGGGTAGCGTCGAGGGACTGCACAGTGCTTCAGTCAGGTAGACCAATTTCGGGAGGAGAAAAAATTGTTCTCAGTTCCAGAGGTCAAGAAGAAGTCCCAAAAGGTCAGAGAGATGATTTTCTCAGCTTCCAGAGGTAGAATAACTTCATCCGAGCCCAGTCTAGAACAAGCCGTCCAACCAGCAACGCAGAGCAGCACAGAGGCTAACATAGTGCTCCAAGAGGCCGAGTTTTGATAGGGAAAGTCCAGCCAGAGATTGCCTGTGGGAGAAGGGCAATTCCCTTAAGTATTTTACTCAGATTTTCTTGCTGTTTGGATTGCCAGTTGGGCATCCATAGATGTACTTAGATTTCACTATTACATAATAAAATAAACGCTCATTGTTGCATCAGTTTCCTAAGTTGGGTTTTTTGGAGACATTGGTCCTAAAATAACTGTGTAAATTTATGTGTGTGTTGGCATTTCTTCCAGCGTTTATTTCTTTCGCAATTTTATTTGTGTAGATTGCAGTGTGATTGATTCAGTATTTGCTGTAGCAAACGGTAAATAAATTGTTAAAATTATTTTAACAATTAGGAGAATTATTTCCAGTTGCTGCAATAGGATTCGGGTTTCCAATTTTTCGCAAACCAATCAATAGGGTTGAAAAAAGAGAAGGCCTAGGGTTTGTGGAATGAAGCATAGGATTGATTGCTTCCGCTTGAAAGAAGAAACCCTAGCTATTGGATGATGAGGTGAATGAGGTAGATTCGATGATTGGATGCAAGAAAACCAAGATCAAGAGGGAGTCGATACACTCTCAAGAGATAAGTACCTTAATTATTTCTGCTATTGTTTCATTTTTGATCTCGTCTTTGTATATCTTGCTTGGCTTTATTTGTTCTTCCTTGACCTCTCAATGAGAATTGCAGGTACATAATAAGGATTGCACTGGTCTTGGTAATCGATAGAACAATAGGATGGCAAGAAGACTTATGATTGATGAACATTAGACTTAGAGGGAGTAGGAAGAATCAACAAGTTTAAAACTGTATAGTCTACAATGACTTCTATAATATGCATAAGCTTTCTGAAGAATGTCGCTGAAGATAAGCTCTCTTATGTGCTCATGACCCATCTTTAACAAGAGCGGAGGGAGTTGGTTAAAGAATCTTGGTTCTACCCAAGATTGAGAATATGAAGCTTGATAGACTCCTTGATGAGATTTGGTTATTATGAACTTTTGTGTATCTATGAAAACATGATGTGGAACCTAATAAAGCTTCGTTGTTAAATTGATAAAGTCTCTCAATTGGCTCATCAAAATATTTGATGCATTTTTATCAAGGTTTAGAAGACCTGGTTCTTCAGTGAAAGAGGAAGTTGGTTGTTGAATTGGATGTGAAGGATCTTGGTTACAAGCCTGATAAAGTCTCCCTTGAGAAAGGGAAAGTTGTTATGAAGATCCTGCAGAGGCTTGGGTTGCTGGAAAGCAAGATCATGACCACTTCCATGATAATGAAACTGAGAGAATCTGACTCCCTCTGTTAATTCATTTTTGTATAGGTAATTGATTGACTTTGTGATGTATTTTTGTGTTGGTTTATAGCTACCACCTTTATGGCACTGTTGACTACTGTCTATTGTTGATGATGATCAGGTTGTAGGGATTCTTTGATGTGAAGTATCTTGGTTACAAATCTGATAAAGTCGCCCTTAAGAAAGGGAAAGTTGTTATGAAGACCCTGCAGAGGCTCGTGTTGTTGGAAAGCAAGCTCATGACCACTTCCATGATAATGAAACTGAGAGAATCTGACTCACTCTGTTAATTCATTTGTGTATAGGTATTTTTTTTCCCATGGAAAAATCGTAATTTTATTCATAATGAGCAAAATTACATGTTGTAGATGCTAAAATAGCATATGGATTATAAGCTTGTCCTGATACACACGAACAAAAACAATAACTATAAAAACTATCTGTTCTTTCCTACCTTTCTTTTTTTCCACTTTTCGCCAACCACCAGTGTTGGGAGTGGATGTTGCAATAGACATTTGAGCCTCTTTGGTAGTAGATGGGGTTTCTTTATCAGAATATGAGCTTTCTGTTGCGTGCGATCGCTTGTTGCCACCGATTTCTTTCCCTGGAGTGGATTATTCACTTTGCTGCTATGGAATGGATGACCTTGGAACTAAAGCGGAGCAATTCTGGTTCTCATCATTTTGTGAGCTGAAATGGGTGCTCTGTGTGTTAGGATATTCCGACACATAGGAAATAGTTAAGTTCAACTTGGTCTAGTATAGAGTTAGGTAAAGTGTGTTTCTTTACCGTTGTACATTTTGTAACTTACAATCCGACGGTCACGATATGTAGTGATCCGACGGTTCATTCTCTCCTCGGTATTACCGACACTTGATCCGTGGCTTGACACCCTTGGTCCATGAATTCTATTTGAAGCGCATGGAGGGTCATTTGTAGGTTCACCGTGCATGAGAGAAGCTTATGTAAATTTTCATTCTTTTATTAATAAATTGCCTGTAGTAGCCACGTTGGCGCAGGCCGTGGACTGTGTCCCTCTCTGAGGGTTTTAACCACGTCAAAATACTGGTGTATTGATCTGTGATCTGTTTGTGAGCGGTGTCCTTCTGGTGTTCTGTCTGAGGAACTTACCCTGTAAATTCCTACATCTTGTTTGCATTTTAAATGCAATTTCATATGGAAAGAAAAGAGAGTAGATACACAACCTTTACTGCGACCATCACCATAGATAACAACTTCCTCTGGCTGTGGTTTTTGACGGGGATGAAAGAAATAATCAACAAAATATGAGGCATAACTATTCGCGGAAAAGAAGGTGAATGGAATGCCGGCCTCTTCAATGGCCCTGCGAATCTTCCTTTTATTGTGACACACTCTCTGAAAGGGAGGGAGAGCTTGTACTGTGTCGACCTCGTTGCCAAACTCTGATGGGACGAACCTCTACTTCAAAAAATGAAAATAAGAACCATTCGCACGAATAGATATAGATATAAAAAAGATCTAATCGATATCCCTAAATGTTGGAATGTTTAGAAGTATTTAAATATGAAGGTACACAATCCCTACTAGCCTGGTTCATTTCTTAAGAGTTATTTATCATAGAGAAACAATAATTGTGTGTATACCTTTATAGTTTCAATTCCAACTTCTTGAATGGCCCTTATGATATTAAACTGATCCAAATGCTGAGGAATGGCAACTGCGGATATTGCTATGTCTACTTGCTGCATCCACAAGGCTGTTGTGATCATCTAAAGATCCCTGCTTACCAAATCCCAAATCCATTAGCCTTCTTTTGCGGCTCATAATAAAGACAATTTTAATCCAAATATGACAAGAAACTAATAACGTTCAATAACCACTTACTTCAAGAATATGAATGCCAATATACAAGAAACTAATAACGTTCAATAACCACTTACTTCAAGAATATGAATGCCAATATCTTTGAATTGCTGAAATAATTTTGCCTTGAACGAATCAGGAGCAGCTGCTGTAGCAGGACGGACAAGAACTCGCTTTTGCAATGTATTTCCCAATGTATCCGGTGCCTCCAACAATCAAAACCCTATTCATCTTGAAGCTTAAGAACCCAATTGATAGAGAATCAGCCAAGGAACACAAAATGGGGCTTACAAAATGGTGCAGAACACTCTTCAGCTCTGGAAAATAAATCTTTTGTAATGACCCCGGCAATTTATAAAATAATTCTTCTGTTATTACCCTCAGAGGTAAAAACATCTGGACAAGGATTATTGTTTTTTTTTATAATGATTAGAAATGTTATTAATTCAGAATTTGAGCATGGATTAAAATTATATATACTAACTTAGTGTAAGGAAGTTATTCTCTTTCTTGACAATGATAAAAAAAAACAGTTGCCAACGAGAGAAGGGAAAAACCTTAACTGTTTTTTTTCTTCCTTTAGAAAATATGGGAAGGAGAGACCGAGTTGTTGGAGAACAGACGGGAAAGAAAAGAAAGCATGTTAAGTCTGGTAGGGATCAGATAACATGGCACAGTTGGTGCATTAAATTTGCTATACGCTTGGGGGGAGACTTGACTCTATTAATAATTCTCGTGGACGGGAGGAAAGACAAGCAAGAAAACAGTTTCCCAAACCTGGAAGAGGTTTGGAAACGGTGAGAGCGGAAACACAGGTAAGTATGACTATGGATTCCATCTTGTTCATAAAATATTGTGTCATTAAGAAGCACTACAGTAGTGGTAATAGATATATAGATTAACTCTTGTTTTAAAAAAAACTTAGCAGTAGTCTGAATGAGAAACAGTTATGGGCCCTGTTCAGAAATAACAATGGTAAGACCCCGATTAGGTCAAGAATAAGGGTTTTCATGCTTAAGAAATTTACAGGTGTCCGCTAAGACTCTTGTTACTCCTTAAGGATCAGGAAAGAAAACCCGGAAGGCTGTAGACTACATTAGAAAAAGGGAAAATGTTTATAAGGTGATGACCACACATAATTGGTTAGTCGTGAACTGTAAACAAAATAAAAATAATATTATAAACAAATTTTAGAAATAAAGATATTCAATTCGAGGGAACCGTGGTGGAAAAGAACAGGGTAACACTCCTCTGTAGCTAAGTATGTCAGAAAAGGCAAAAGAAAACTGTAGCAAAATTTCATTCTAGATATATAAATACTCAACATAATATCAGGGTTTTAGCGTTACAGAAAAAGTTAGGACAAAGTCCATACAACGTTGTAGAATCACATTGAAACAAATACGGTTGGGCGGAAATGTCTAAACAAATTACAAGAGCGGGAATATAATCATTATTCAACACATGCATACACAGACACATTTTCATCAAGAAATGAATGGAACACTTAAACCCTGACGGACCAGTTCATAATACTATAATGGACCAAACTGATTAAAGAATACAATCATGGCATATTATCGAATGCCGAATGAAAGAAATTCCAATAACGTAAACCATTGAACAAGAATCGTTCATATATGCCTTATCATGTGCGCTATATATACATCAATCATCCAGATGTACACAAATCTTTTAACGAAAGAATAGCTGTACAAGTAATAAACGAAAATAGTCTCAAGAACTAACTCTATGCCGAGACCTGTAGGGAGAATCCATAGAATTTTCCTAAGGATTCGAGACCCAGGCTCAGAGTTTACTCACTTGCAGTGGAACGAAAGAAGCTCGGAAAGAAACATCAATCATAATTTATATTAACAAAAAAGAAACTTCATACCAGAACATGAAGACGAGTAGAACCCGGTCGGAGAGATACGGCAAAACCCTGTAACAGATCACACCATCGATATTCATATAATCTCGACCAGTTAAACTGTAAAACAGCCAGTACTCGGTTTATATTACATTCAGTTAATTCATCGGACAGTTGTCCTTAAACAAATAAAACACCATGATACAATCATCTGAGCCCTATGAGGATAGAAACCCCATTAAGAAAAACTTATAGGTGACTCTCACAGCCGAGAAACAAATGTGGCAACCTCCGAAACTACCATTGTATCCTGTCAATAAAATGGAAAGGTTAAGCCGTGGAACCGACGTTCTGCCAATCAATAGTTTGGTAACAAGGGTCGGTTACACTCACCTGGGTAGTTCATTACTTGCGAACTGACATGGTTACCCTTCCACCTTCGGCGTCGAACAACTCCAACCCTACCAACCACACAAGGAAACCAGTTAATCTTTCTGTGGTTACTGTAAACAATCTCAGAAATTAACACAAGAGATTAAAAGTATAGGGTTACCTACGTTGTTTAGCATAGTCGAAACCCTCGACTTGCTTTCGAAGCAGAATGACAAACAAATAAACCTATGTATCAGCTCACCTCTGAACGAAGGGGAAAATCATTAAACCTTTGTATCAACTCGCCGTCGATTTAGACGGGCAAACAACGAAATAAAAGAGAAACTATGAATAAGCTCACCTCAAACAAAATAGGCGAAGCAGAGCTCTATAACAGTTCACCTACGGAGGGATTGCATCAGAGCCATTGTCGGAAGAACTCTCTGGAGGCGAGCAAACAACAAATGAAGTCTGAATCATTCAGATGGTGCCTGGTAAACAGGGCAAATGCTCACTACCTTTCGATGGAGTAGAGTGAAAGCCCATCATCGATTTCCTCCAGAATCCCGAGGAATGATTTACCTTACAGGGAGTGATAAATGTCAACAGCAATCTCCGGAAGTGCTAGCGCTGAAGGGCAAGTGAACCTAGAGAGAAATCCACCCGTCACGCCCTCGGGTGGTTGACATTAATTCGTTTGGGAAAAATCAATCCATGAGTGTACCGCAGCAATAACTTAACACTTAGCACCCGCATACCAATCAAGGGGTAAGCGTAGAGCGGATTCAACCTTATAAATTACCATATTATGTGGCACGATAATGGTACTGTGCCGATAAATTTAATAATTAATTAAAAAAAAAAAATTATTGCCAGTATTTCGTTTAATAGGAGTTGTGACATGTGGTATCAGAGCCCAGTTACAAAACTGAGGCCTCTGGGAAAATCAAATAAAATTAAAAAAAAATATGAATAACAGTGGAATACAGGAATGTTATCAATGATAAAAAGCATATACATCTAACCAATTATTTGCTACTAGTATGCTAATGTTTTCTCATTGTTTCTATTAACTTCATGATCAAGGGGGAACCAGGAATCCAAGGAACTGCAGTATGAGAAGGACAGATAGTGTGTCTCACAGATATGCAGTGGGACAGGGGGCACATGGTCCCGAAAACAACCCTGAGCTATGGGTACAACTTGGGGAAGAAGCTAGAGTTACAAACTAGGCAATTTTGGAAACAGTGCAAGAGCTTAAGAATGAGATGGCTTGCTTACAAGAAGACAATGCACGATTAACAATGGAACGGGAAAGAATTTTAAAAAGTTTGTCTGACAGACAGAACCAACCGCCAGTTAATCCTAGCACAGAAAAACAGAGAATGTCAGAAGAACAGAACCATCATATACCCCCGGAGAGGTCAGAAGAACAAGAGGAACGTTCTGACAACGTATTTGAGCAACAAACTTCAAAGAGACAAAAGATGGAGTTGCAAGGAGAGTTCCGCAAGATTAAGCCACCACACTTTGACGGGGAACAGGAAGAAGCAGCAGAAGCATGGTTAATTAACATGAATAAGTATTTTCAGCTGTACGAGTATGACCACAACCTTAAAGCACGGTTGACTATTTTTCAATTGCAGGGAAAGGCCACCCTATGGTGGGAGGAAGTCAAGATAGTAAAGGGAGTGACTGAGCAAACAATTACTTGGGAAAATTTTCAAAGGTACTTTAAGGAGAGATATTTAACTGAACGTTTCTACGATAAGAAGGCAAGAGAGTTCCATGATCTGCGATTAGTACAGCAGACTATGGATGAATTTATCACCCGTTTCACCTCCTTGCTCCGCTATGTGCCGTATATAAGAGAGGAAAAAGCAAAAGTGCAACGATTTGTTAGTAGTCTGCCACCATATATGTGGGAGAGGATTGAATTTGATAATCCAAAATCAATGGACGAAGCCATCCGTAAAGCCAGAATCTGTTATCAACAAAGTAAACAAAAAGGGGAGACTGCTGGCAGAAAATGGAACGAGAAAAAGGGCTTCAAGTCAATCGTCCATAATAAAGGGAATCGCAGTGGCAAGGGAAATGGCAAAGGACCAAACAACAGAAGTATACCCAGAACTGCATCCAAATTTAAGATAGCAAATGAATCCAGGATCAGCGAACAACATGCAAGATTGGATAGCGAAGGGGCATCTAGGCCTTAGGTATAGTGCTACGGTTGTGGGGGACCACACTACGTTAAAAACTGTCCACAACGGAAGGGAGCGGAACAGCTATCCCAAATCCATGGAGCCTCAACATTCGGCGAAGTTGGACGTAGCGTACCAAGAATTAATGTAGCTCTGGATGATCGACAGGCGAAATATCAACCAACCATGGTCGAATTTGAAGGTAAAATCTCAGACCTTACCATAGCTGTTTTAATTGAACCAGGGGCTACACTAAGTTATGTGAGTCCAAAGGTAGTGGAACACTATAGATTGCAGCCTGTTAAATTCAAAAACCCATGGCTAGTACAACTAGCTACGGGAGCCAAGAGGCGAGTAACAGCAAAAATTAATGATTGTTCTTTCACCATAGTTGGACAACCAGTATTGGCCGATCTGAATGTACTCCCTCTCAGTTCATATGATATTCTAATTGGTATGGATTGGTTGGAAAGACACTGGTCGTTAGTTGATTGTAAAACCAAGATTATTTATTATAAAGATCAGCATGGAGCTAGAAAAGAAATGCAAGGAATTAAGCGACCAGTGCAGGTCCGACCAATAACTGCAACACAACTAGCAAAATGTATCCGAAAGGGGTGCCAAATCTATGCTATTCAAGTGGGTTATGCGGATTCCAAGGACAAAACAACTACCTTAGAGAATATTCCTATAATACGAGAATTTGCAGATGTATTTCTGGAAGAAATTCCCAGACTACCGCCAAAGAGGAATATAGACTTTACTATTGAGTTGGTACCAGGTGCAGCCCCAGTATCACGAGCACCCTACAGAATGAGTGTGCCTGAATTAACAAAATTGAAAATGCAACTACAAGAATTACTAGATAAAAACTATATTCGACCCAGCGTGTCTCCTTGGGGAGCTCGGGTATTATTCGTCAAGAAAAAAGACGGAACCCTTCGGATGTGCATTGATTACCGTGAGTTGAATAAACTGGCCACCAAAAATAAATATCCTTTACCAAGGATTGACGAATTGTTTGACCAAGTGAGAGGTGCAACTATATTCTCTAAGATTGATTTGCGATCAGGTTACCACCAGATCCGAATTAAAGAGGAGGATATTGCTAAAACAGCTTTTAGAACAAGGTACGGTCATTATGAATTTGTGGTACTTCCTTTCGGGTTAACTAACGCCCCTACAACTTTCATGTGCTTAATGAACAACATTTTTCATCAATATCTGGATCATTTGTGTTGATATTTATCAATGATATATTAATATACTCCCTCATTGTCGAAGAGCACCAGGAACACCTTAGAATGGTGCTACAGACCCTTCGAGAGCACCAGTTATACGCTAAGTTTAGTAAATGTGATTTCTTTAAGGAAGAAATCCAATACTTGGGTCATGTAATCACCAAAGATGGGATTGCAGTGGATCCAGAAAAGATAAAGGCCATAATGGAGTGGCTTGTACCAAGGGATGTAGCGGATATCCAGTCCTTTATGGGATTAGCCGGGTATTATAGGCGGTTTGTGGAGGGATTCTCCAAAGTGGCTTTCCCTATCACTTCCTTGCAGAAAAAGGGGAGAGCATTCCAATGGACCCCGGATTGTCAGAGAAGCTTTGAGCAATTGAAGCATCTGCTTACCTCAGCGCCTATTTTGAGTATCGCTGATCCGGACAAGGACTATGTTGTATGTACTGATGCAAGAGAAAGGAAGGATTGGGGGGCATCTTAATGCAAGAAGGTAAAGTGATTGCGTATGAGTCAAGAAAATTAAAAGAGCATGAACATAAATATTCTGCTTATGATTTAAAGTTGGCTGCTGTTATACATGCCTTAAAAATGTGGCGACACTACCTTATGGAAAGGAAGTTTTTATTGTTGACTGACCATCATAGTCTAACCAATTATTTCAGCCAACCCACTTTAAATGCTAGGCAAGCTCGGTGGGTGGCCTTTTTAAGTGACTTTGATTTTGATATTAAACATTTGCAAGGGAAGGAAAACCGAGTGGCAGATGCCTTAAGTCGAAAGGTACAAAACTTGTACGAAATCTCCCTCAGTAGTTGGAAAAGTTCTCTTTTGGAAATAATAAATAAATCAGCAGAGCAGGATGCTGAATACCAGCAAATAAAACAGCAATTACCGCAGTCTAACAGTGAGAAAGACCAGCAAGAATATGAGTTGGATGATGCAGAGATGTTGTACTACAAGAAAAGGTTATATGTACCAAACCAAAGCAGTATTAAAAATCTGATATTGGATGAACTCCACACCAGCCACTATGTGGGTCATCCGGGCTACTAGAAAATGATCACTGCAATTCGAAAAAATTATTTTTGGCCACGAATGAAGAAGAACGTGGCTAAGTACTTGGCTCGGTGCCTGGAATGCCAACAAATTAAAGCAGAACATCAGCACCTAGCAGGATTATTGCAACCATTACCTATTCCAGAATGGAAATGGGAAACCATTTCCATGGACTTTATCACTGGATTACCTAAAACAAATAAGAACAACGATTCCAATATGGTGGTAGTGGACAAGTTGAGTAAAGATGCACATTTTATACATGTGCAATCTACGTACAAGGCTGCACAGATAGCTCATATTTTCATGCAAAATGTGTTCAAGTTACATGGGCTTCGAAAAACAATAATTTCAGATCGTGATGTGAAATTCACATCAGTTTTTTGGAGAACGTTATTTGTTGAATTAGGAACTCGGCTAAACTTCAGTACAACATATCATCCCCAAACTGATGGACAGATGGAACGGGTAAACCAAGTAGTTGAGGATATGTTAAGGGCTTACGTAATGCAGCAACCTATGTTGTGGGAAGAATATTTACACTTGGTAGAATTCGCGTATAACAATGAGTATCATACCTCAACACAAATGAGTCCTTTCAAAGTTTTGTATGGCCGGAAATGTCGTACACCTTTGAGTTGGGGTGGACCAGAGGATAGGTTGAGTTTAGGGCCTGATATGCTTAAAGACATGGAAGACATGGTGAAAAGGGTACATGCTAATTTGAAAGCTGCTCAAGACAGACAGAAAAATTTTGTTGACCGAAAAAGAAGATTTAAAGAATACCAAGTTGGAGACCACATTTACATCAAAATTCAAGCCAAAAAGAGTACATTGCAGTGGAGCGGGTGTGCCAAATTGGCACCCCGATACTATGGACCTTTCCAAGTGTTGGCAAGAGTCGGACCAGTGGCGTACCAACTCGCCCTGCCAAGCCACATCCGGGTTCATAATGTTTTTCATGTATCAGTATTAAAAAAATATGTCTATGACCCTAGGCATGTGATTAGATGGCAAGATATTCAAGTTGGAGTTGTTGCGACAATAAAACCTGACAAAGGAATCATTGTGTTTTTTTTTTTTTTTTAAATAAAAAAAAACTAACTTAGAATATTGTATGTTGCAGGTCAAACCGGAAGGAGAGGTCCTGGTCGAACCTCTGAGCATCCTCAACCAGAGAGAAGTGCAGCTGCGGAAACGAGTTATTACCCAAGTTAAGGTACAATGGCGACACTTTGGGCCTGAGGAGGCCACTTGGGAAGATGAAACATTAATGAAGAGGACCTATCCAGGACTGTTCGTGGCTGAGAGATATCGGGACAATGTTCAGTCTCGGGGGGAGGAGATGTAATGACCCCGGTAATTTATAAAATAATTCTTCTGTTATTACCCTTAGAGGTAAAAACATTTGGACAAGGATTATTGTTTTTTTTTTATAATAATTGGAAATGTTATTAATTCAGAATTTGAGCATGGATTAAAATTACATATAGTAACTTCGTGTAAAGAAGTTATTCTCTTTCTTGACAATGATAAAAAAAAAATAGTTGCCAACAAGAGAAGGGAAAAACCCTAACTGTTTTTATTCTTCCTTTAGAAAATATGGGAAGGAGAGACCGGGTTGTTGGAGAACAGACGGGAAAGAAAAGAAAGCATGTTAAGTCTGGTAGGGATCAGATAACATGGCACAGTTGGTGCATTAAAATTGTTGAAGACAGCGGTCTCGCAAATACGCTTGGGGGGAGACTTGACTCTATTAATAAGTCTCGTGGACGGGAGGAAAGACAAGCAAGAAAACAGTTTCCCAAACCTGGAAGAGGTGTGGAAACGGTGAGAGCGGAAACACAGGTAAGTATGACTGTGGGTTCCATCTTGTTCATAAAAGATTGTGTCATTAAGAAGCACTACAGTAGTGGTAATAGATATATAGATTAACTATTGTTTATAAAAAAACTTAGCAGTAGTCTGAATGAGAAACAATTATGGGCCCTGTTCAGAAATAAGAATGGTAAGACCCCGATTAGGTCAAGAATAAGGGTTTTCATGCTTAAGAAATTTACAGGTGTCCGCTAAGACTCCTGTTACTCCTTAAGGATTACGAAAGAAAACCCGGAAGGCTGTAGACTACATTAGAAAGAGGGAAAATGTTTATAAGGTGATGACGACAGATAATTGGTTAGTCGTGAACTATAAACAAAATAAAAATAATATTATAAACAAATTTTAGAAATAAAGATATTCAGTTCGAGGGAACCGTGGTGGAAAAGAACAGGGTAACACTCCTCTGTAGCTAAGTATGTCAGAAAAGGTAAAAGAAAACTGTAGCAAAATTTCATTCTAGATATATAAATACTCAACAGAATATCAGGGTTTTAGCGTTACAGACAAAGTCAGGACAAAGTCCATACAACGCTGTAGAATCGCATTGAAACAAATACGGTTGGGCGGAAATGTCTAAACAAAATACAAGAGTGGGAATATAATCATTATTCAACACATGCATACACAGACACCTTTTCATCAAGAAATGAATGGAAGACTTAAACGCTGACGGACCAGTTCATAATACTATAATGGACCGAACCGATTAAAGAATACAGTCATGGTATATTATTGAATGCCGAATGAAAGAAATTCCAATAACGTAAACCATTAAACAAGAATCGTTCATATATGCCTTATCCTGTGCGCTATATATACAGCAATCATTCAAATGTACACAAATCTTTTAACGAAAGAATAGCTGTACAAGTAATAAATGAAAATAGTCTCAAGAACTATCTCTATGCTGAGACCTGTAGGGAGAATCCATAGAATTTTCCTAAGGATTCAAGACCCAGGCTCGAAGTTTACTCACTTGCAGTGGAACCAAAGAAGCTCGGAAAGAAACATCAATCATAATTTATATTAACAAAAAAAAAACTTTATACCAGAACATGAAGACGGGTAGAACCCAGTCAGAGAGATACAGCGAAACCCTGTAACAGATCACACCATCAATATTCATATAATATCGCCCAGTTAAATTGTAAAACAGCCAGTACTGGGTTTATATTACATTCAGTTAATTCATCGGACGATTGTCCTTAAACAAATAAAACGCCGTGATACAATCATCTGAGCCCTATGAGGATAGAAACCCCATTAAGAAAAACTTATAGGTGAGTCTCACAGCCGAGAAACAAATGTGGCAACCTCCGAAATTACCATTGTATCCTGTCAATAAAATGGAAAGGTTAAGCCGTGGAACCGGTGTTTTGCGAATCAATAGTTTGGTAACAAGGGTCGGTTACACTCACCTCGATAGTTCATTACTTGCGAACCGAGATGGTTACCCTTCCACCTTCGGCGTCGAACGACTCCAGCCCTGCCAACCACACAAGGAAACTAGTTAATCTTTCTGTGGTTACTGTAAACAATCTCAGAAATTAACAGAAGAGATTAAAAGTATAGGGTTACCTACATTGTTTAGCATAGTCGAAACCCTCGACTCGCTTTTGAAGCAGAATGACGAACAAATAAACCTCTGTATCAGCTCACCTCTGAACGAAGGGGAAAATCATTAAACCTCTGTATCAACTCGCCGTCGATTTAAACGGGCAAACAGTGAAATAAAAGAGAAACTCTGAATAAGCTCACCTCAAACAGAACGGGCGAAGCAGAGCTCTGTAACAGTTCACCTGCGGAGGGATTGCATCAGAGCCATTGCCGGAAGAACTCTCTAGAGGCGAGCACACAAAAAATGAAGTCTGAATCCTTCGGACGGTGCCTTGTAAACAGGGAAAATGCTCACTACCGTTCGATGGAGTAGAGTGAAAACCCATCGTTGATTTCCTCCAGAATCCCGAGGAATGATTTACCTTACAGGGAGTGATAAATGTCAAATGTCAACAGCAATCTCCCAAAGTGCCAGCGCTGAAGGGCAAGTGAACCTCGAGAAAGATCCACCTGTCACCCCTCGGGTGGTTGGCATTAATTCGTTTGGGAAAAATCAATCCATGAGTGTACCGCAGCAATAACTTAACACTTAGCACCCGCATACCAATCAAGGGGTAAGCGTAAAGCTGATTCAACCTTATCAATTACCATATTATGTGGCACGATAATGGTACTGTGCCGATAAATGTAATAATTAATTAAAAAAAAAAAATATTGCCAGTATTTCGTTTGATAGGAGTTGTGACATCTTCACAGTTCTAATATTTATAGGCAGAAGGGTGTGTGACACACATTTCATAAATAAAGTTTCAAACATAAATTTATTGGGCTGAGGCTTGATTGACAGAAAATTTCACTGCGGAGCGCAATGTTTTAGCCTAAAATTTCCTGGGCTAAGTTTTACATATATATTTCACGTAAACAGGAAACCGGAATTACGTTTGGAGTCAGATTTGTTATTTTCATTTTATACTCCTAAAAAATTGTAAGAGTTCCACACGTTTTATCCATACATGTAATGGATCGTTGAAAAAGACATTTTAAATCATCGCTTCACATATATTACTGGATGTTAACAATTATAGCAAATTGAATTGTAATAAGAGTAGAAATGTGCTTCTTATATACTTTTTTATTAGTTTCTTTTTATTTTTTATTAAAATTTTATGATTATTGAATTATAAATAGTTTAGTTATATGAGTTAAAAGTAAGTTAGATTTGGAATATGCTTGAAAACTATTTTTTGTTGTTTGGGTAAGAGATAAGAAATGGGTTAACCATCAAAAACTAGGTGAAAACCTTTCTTTTAAGAATTATTAGCTGGATAATTTAAGTGGCATGTATAACAAAATAGGTTAATGTATCAAAAATTAGAGGTCTTTGGTGAGACTGAAGGGTTGTCTTTTAAAGATTATTAGCGCCGAGCTTATCTCGATTGCAGATTGCTCAACCTGGTTGACGTGGCCAGCGGTCCTCATCCGTCTCCGTTACCAAAGAGAAAGTGACCTGCCAGCGCTTTTTTCTTCAAATTAGCGATCTGTTGAGCACGAAAATGAAGGCATTGAGCTCTTGGAACACACTGTAATATCATCAAAGAATAAATAAGGTTCTTCCAATTACCATCTTAACTTGGGTTCTTCCAATTACCATTGTATTCACATTTTCTTTGAAATTTAATTGTAATTTACATTTGTGGTTTCTTTCTTAATATAGTTTTACCTTTTAACGCGGAAATGCATTGATATAAATTGTTAGGGTCTTGCCTTCGGAACCGAGTCAATGTCTGCCTTCGAATTTTTCTGTTATTTCGTCTTTTCAAATATATGGATGCCAATTTTTGGAGAAAATACTTCGGTATGCCTGGTTCGGGAACGACCAGGCCACCTATGTAAGTTGGAAGACTGAGAACAACGGTTTTTTAAAACGTTCTATCCAATTCTCCAAGACGGTAGAGAGTTTAATCATAAATAGAATTGTGAAATTGCGGTGAAATCTTATGATTTGTTTTCACTAGATGCTCTTAGATTGTTAATTTCATAGCGCAATTTCAAGGGCAGAGAAATGAGATAAAGTTTCTATATTTACAAGTTTTTATGAATTTGTAATTAAAAAAAAAATTATACAAGTTAAATTATTAAATTTATTTTTATAATATAATAAAATTAATTAAATTTTTATTAAAATAAAAATAAATTTATAATAAAAATTATTATTCCATTTATTTATATAGTAAATTAATATTTTAATGGCTTCTTTTTTATAGGATTACATAATGTAATGGAAAATTATATGAAAAAAGGGAAAATATATCAATACATCTTTAAGAGTAAAAAACGTTATTTTAGTTTTGTTTACATTTTAATATATATATAATTAACTTTTAATTTAAAATATGTAAAGTAAGTTTATTGGATATACAGTGGAGCATTTCATGGTGTTAAAATAATGGGTTCTAAATTCTATGAGAAAAATATAATCAAATCTAATCATGTTTAAGTTGGGTGTGGTCTAAGCTAGGTGTGATTTTGATGGTTTAGATGTAATTGGTGTAGGAATTTACAAGGTAAGTTCCTCAGACATAACGCCAAAGGACACCGCTCACAAACAGATCACAAATTAATACGCCAAAGGACACCGCTCACAAACAGATCACAGAACAGATCACAAATTAATACACCAGTATTGTTGACGTGATTAAAACCCTCAAAGAATGAAATAGTCCATGGCCTGAGCCAAGGCTGCCACTTCAGGTAATTTATTAATAAAAGATGAAAATTTACATAAGCTTCTCTCATGAACGGTTAACCTACAAATGACCTTCAATGCTCTTTAAATAGAGATCATGGACTAAACGGGTGTTAAGCCATGGGTCAACTGTCAATAATACGAAGGAGAGAATGAACCGTCGGATCACTTCATGTCTAGAACATATGGTGACGGTCAGATTGTAAGTTACAAAAGTACATAGTAAAGAAATACATTTTACCCAACTCTACCCTAGACCAAGTTATACTTCATTATTTCCTATGTGTCGGAATATCCTAACAATTGAGTCACTAGTGAAAAAGTTAAGCAAGCAATCATCTCAAGACTCACACAACTTAACAAACAAAAACTAATTAAAATATGTAAATTAAAATGATTTCAAAATTGTATAATGAAAAGCATAAATAAATAAACTTCAATGAAAAAAGTGTCAAAACACTCAGTTGCCTATGTTATGATTTGTGCTTTCATAATATTTTTATAGGTACATAATATTTTATGGTTATGTTTTAGTTTAATAAATTTAGAAGAAATTCAAAATAAAATTATAAAATTTTTAGTTGCTTTATTTAAAATTAGAAAACAAAAATTCTAATCTTTAGAGTAAGTTATTTATGTATATAGAATTTTGTTTCTTAAATAATTAGGGTAGCTAGTAAATGTTGATAAGCTACAATTCTTGTTAAACAAAAAAAGACTTACTTCGTCATATATATTAAGTTGTTGTAATTAAAAAAAATCATAAAAGTCAATTTTTAAAATAATAATAATAATTATTAATAATAAAAGTAATTAATATATATTAAAAAAACAATGTTCTTAACCATGATCTCTAAATAAACTTTGTTATAATAACATTGCCCAATACCATGGCTTATCAATACCACATACCCAAAAAACAATAACTCGTCATATAAAACTTGTTGATGCGATTTTTTTTTTTAATATATAATTTAATTAAACGGGAAAATGACATAACTACTCACAAAGTTACAACACCATTACACACTAATTGGGTCGTTTTTGTGGTGACTCAAACCCAGCCACGGTTTGGGACATGGAACCATCTGCCTTGGTTGGGCTTTCCAAATCCATATAACTTACTTAAGATATATGTTCTCACTCTAATCCCTCTCCTCCACTTTAGGGGGTATCCCCATGTTTACCTTTACTCTTCCTTCCCCCTTGCCCTTCGTAGTTCATAAAAATAATAAGAAATGATAGGCTTTCATTGATTGCATCATTTATGGACTTGAAAAAAGAACATATGTTGAGTAAGTCTACGGCACAACAAATAACGAATAACCACACACCTGCCCCTCCGCGTAAGGCTACTACCCAGGTGACTCCACCAAGAAGAAAGACACATACGCATCAGACCTGCTTACCCATACCCTTTAATTCTTACCCTTCGAATGAGCTATACTAATGCCTATTGATTAGACCTACTGCAATATATTCGATAGACTACTTTCTATCTTTCATTATCCCAGGGAAATGACATTATAGTTGTATTTTTCAGGCCCTTCAGCATAAATACTTGGATTGCTTATCTTCTCTTTAGTTATGGATCCACCTTCGAGTGATAGTATTGTGTAAGGGAGCACCCTTGGAAAGCCTTGCTCACCAGTGAAGATTGATCCATTGATCCATTCAAGTTGGATAGTCTATTTCATGAATGGCCTATCTAAATCGATCCACCTCCCCTAGTTATTAGCGGATTATGGATTCTTTTTATCTATATTTACCTCACCTCAGGTTGAGCTACAGTTCAGGAGGTCCAGATGAAGTGAGTTGAGCTACAAAGAACACAAGTTGAGCTACCAAGAACCTCAGAGTGTATAGCTTTCCCAAACCTTGATTTAGAAGATTCAGATAAAGAGATAGCTTCTCAGTACGGTGCCCGGCCTCCGATGGACACCTCAAGGTCTGGCCCCTCGGAGAGCACTAACTCTGTTCAAAGAACACCTCTCAATATTTCTAGAACCTGAAGTTGAAATCAACAGGTAGGGGTAGAGCCAGACGGCCCCCGCAAGGGGGGAGGCTAACCCATCGGAATGCGGTACTGTCCTTTACGGAACTTGAAGCGTTTGTTTGGGAAGCTCAATATAAGGGGTCCTTGCCTTGAGCATGAGTCTCCTATCCTTCCAGATGAAGATTGTCTCTATTCATACCCTTCCTGAGATAGTCTGATGAGCTATAGAGAGTCCAAAGAGCTCTTTCTTCGAGCTACCTAAAGGAGTTAGGCTTCACCGACTGAGAAGATCAAACTGATCCTACTTCAAATGGTATGAGAAATGATGAGGTTCTCTAATAAAAAAATCCAGTTCATATTGGAAATTACCAATCTATAATGGATCTCGACAAACTAGCGATAAACGCACTTGTTATTGAAAAGGGTGATATTGTGCTAATGGCTAGACAACATCAAATTATTCATCAAACGAGGGTTGTATGACTAGTTTGGGTATATCCTAATTTTTGTGAGTGAGCACGCGCTG